>PVKE010004449.1:0-64669 GCA_004027555.1 Craseonycteris thonglongyai
GTCCCTTCTCACAATGGGACTCAGCCAAAGTGACTTGATTTGACCGATAGTGATGCAGGAATTGTGAACGGTGGCGTCCGACGTTCGTGGTCTCACGAACTCGAAGACTGAGAACACGGAGAGGTGAGGCAGCGAAGTTTATTGAGAAAGGAAAGGAGTAAAAGCTCTCGAAATGAGAGGGGACATCTGAAAATGAAATGCCCGAGTTAAAAGGAAAGCTCTCTGATGAGAGGGGACACCCGAAATTGGAACGCCCAGTTCTATACTTGGGGGCTTTTCCTACATACCTTCTATAGGCCTTGAGGCTATTGTTCTGTGCCTGCAGTTAATTTCTAACCTGTTAGGTGTTGCACTCGGTTTGTCACGTAGTTCAGACCGAGCCAGGTGAGTCTTATCTTGCATCCTAATTCGATCTTATGGGAAAGGCCATGGACAGTGTGTCCTGGTGTTATCTTCTCCCGTGGCCGCCTGGCCATCCTATCTCTGTGTTACATTCCAAGGCATTGAGTGTCACAACTACCGAGATCGCTGGGCCCCTTCCTCAACTGCCCAGTCTCCACTAATTATCCTGTCTCAAGAGGACATCTCTAAACATGACACAAGTAGATATTTGGTAGGCGTGGGCACCTTGGGGCTGACCCTCTTGGAACCCTGAGGCCACCATGCTGTTAAGAAGCTGGGGATGAAGGACTCCATGCCCGGTTTGTCCCAGTTGAACTCAGAGACAGCCAATAGAAGAACCACCAGCCAACATACGGTACTGAATCGGGAATTTACAAAACAAAACAAAACAATGAGCCACTAAGTGTAGGGAGTGGTTTGTTACCAGCACTAGATAACTGGGAGTCACAACAGGACTGCCTGCTGCTGAGGCCCCCGCCTTGATCCTCCTGCTGAGCGCCCACCCCTCCCCGCCTTAATCCTCCTATTTCCAAATTGTTTTCATTCCCAGCTTGCCCTGGGTCCAGCTGAGTGTCTAAACTGAGATTCTTTGAGATTTCCATCTTCCAGCCCCTATTGCCTAACAGCAACCCTGCATTGTTTTAAGGCAGGAGTTGTCAAATCCCAAGAGCAATGTCCCTAGGGGAGTGTGAGAGTTTTTAGGAGAGGTATACTGTGGGTCTCGTTCACCATTACACCCCCATGCCTGGAATGGTTTCTATAGCGTAACAAGACCTTAAGAGATACTGCTAAATAAAGGAATAAGCAGATACTGGGAGCTTGTTTAACATGTAGATTCCAGGGCCTCACCTCTGGAGACTGATATGGTAGGTCTGGGTTGAGTCCAGCAAACTGCATTGCTCCTAAGCCACCTGAGTAATGAATGCCCAAGACAGGTGGTTTATAGAACACACTTTCACTGGCACGGCCTCATGGTATCCTGCAACCAAAAAGGGCTGAGTGACCACTTTTCAGCTGGCTGTGCACCTAAATCATCTGGAAGGCTTGCTCATGACACTAATTCCTGGTCCTCACCCTGACCTGTGAAATCTGCCAAGCTCTGGCGGTGGGGACTTACAATCTGCCTTCTTAAGAAATTCCTGGATGACTTGGATGCCGCTGGTCCACAGACTGAAGGGCATTCAGAAAGCACTGACCCACCCAACACAGTTCTCTGGAAGTCACTTGGCAGCCAAACACACTTTTCTCATTCCTAGAATGGAAGACACACTCCTTAGTTTGACATTCTCCTGGCGATCTTGAAAGGTTTTTGAAGAAAGGCTTTTATAATTATAGTGAGAAGTATTTGTTAGGGACTCCTTCTAAGTCTAAGTGTCTCATCTGTCATTCAGATGTTGCTAACATCTGCCTCTCAAGGGCTGTGAAGACTAAGCGAGGGAAGGTGTATGAGGGCACTTTGACACTGAAAACACCTTGCATATGATTCGTAATCCTTTGATCAAAATATGTCATGCAAAGGATTAAATATTTTATCTATTTTTAGAAGATCAATGAGGATTCATTGTGAGTTATCTTGTTCTCTTAAGGCAGGAAGAGCCAGAACTTTGAGACCCCTGCGTATTAATAACATACTTTAGGCACAGGAAACCCTGGCTATGTTTCTAGTTCCTTGATGTGGTTGTCAGAGCTGTGCTTGATTTCAGTCCGGCCTCACCTTGGTCTCTCCTTCCCCTGGCCTCCTTCTTCCCCCTCCTCCTGCCCTCAAGTGTCAGCTCTTCCAGAACATAAATGCAATCACCCCTGTCACTAGTCCTGGCTCAAGCTAGGCACTGTCTCTGGAATGTTCTTTATTATTGTCCACCCCCACCCACCTAGACCGTTCCTGAACATTTGGTGTCTGTTACTATCTTCCACCCTCCAGCCAGAAAGAATGGACCAGCCCCTGTTTTTAACACCCACTGAACATTGACCCATCCCACTGTATCACTTGGTTATACTTTCTAAGTCCAGAAATCTACATGCCCTTTCCTAACCTAGAGGGAAGGGACATTTTCTTATTCATCTGTGTCTGGTCCCAAGCACAGTGCCTGACACAGGGTAGGGATTAACAAATATTTGTGAGTTCAATGTATAAAAGTCAGGGGCTATCTTTTGTGGGGTTTAGACTTCTAGGGAAAGACAGATGCTCATGACTGGCAGTGGTCACGTGTCTCTCTCTGTTTCTGATTTTCTGCTATTGTCCTTTACCCTTTTCTCCTCCACACAGCGCCTTACAGCCCACAACAAGCCGCTAGCTTACTGGTAGTCTTTAGCCAGTGGGCGTATCCAGCAGGCTTAGGAGAGTTTGTCTAAGTGTGTATTATACATAAATATAACACTTGTACTATATATATAATAATGCAATATATGTAAATGTGATATGAGTAAGTACATTAAGATGTTACTGAGAAATCTGTTCTGGGGGTCAGTTCTGAATATTTGATGCATACTAGGTACCTCCAGCTGTGTGTCCCACAAGTACGTCTAACTAAACCTTTCCAAACAAACAGATCAACTCCATCCCACAAGCCTGCTCTTTATCCATTGACTATGCCCAGATGCCTGAGCTTCAACCCCCAAGACTTCCCTCTCTCTAACCATCTAAGGCAATGACATGTTCTCTCCATCCTATTCCTACATTATTTCTCACATCCTTCCCAAACTCCACCTTCTGCCTTAGGTCCTCCTTATATCTCACCAGGGCTCTTGCAAATTGCCTCCGGATGGGTCTCCCAGCTTCCTCTCATTCTTTTCTTGGAATACTGGTAACAGGTTAATCTTGCTAAAGCACAGGTTTGAACAAGTTAGTCCTCTGCTTAAAAACTTGCAATGGCTCCTATGACCTTCCTACTGGATGAAGTCCAAACTCCTTAGTTCCACTGTAGTTCATGGTAACACACCTATCCAATCAGATGCCATCTCTTGGGAAGTGAGGCAGCAAGAGGCATTCATTCATTCAACAACTATTGATTAGCTCTATATGCTATGGACTGTTCTAGATTCAGAGAAGAGAGTGAAGTCCTTGATTTTACGGAGTTTATAGGTGAGGAGATGAAAAAATGGAGTCATTGATACCTGCTTTTAAGATGCCTTCTTTCCTGAAAAGTGAGGAGTGTGGAAGATTGTGTAGATGGCATTGGCCCCAAGTTTTCCTTCCTCTTGCATCCATGCTCTTGACATGTGACCTTGCAGTTCTTTATAGAAGTAGATGGACTTCTCTCTGTTCAATTTTGGGCTTGGCCATGTGACTTGCTTTGGCCAAGTCACATGAGTGAATGTGATGCAATTAAAAGCTTGAAATATGCTTATGTGGGTAAGCTTGTCCCTGTTTCACTTTCTGCTTCTGCCATAAAAAGATGGCCCCATATAGACTGCTGGTCCCAGAAGAATGAGGAAAATGTGAAGTAGACCCAAACTGTGAAGAAATAGTTGTTTTGAGGGGTGGTTTGTTAGACAGCATTATTGGGACAACGGCTGACTGATACAAAAAGAACTTTAATTCTATCCTCCATGAAATTAGTTGACATCCCTGCATTGGAGGTGCTATTCCAGAAAGACTGGGTTGCTGCTGGGAGGGCTCTCACACTTTCTTACTTCCATACAAGAAATCCACCCATGCAGGAAGTATCTCAATCTAGATGTTCATAACAGTATCTAAGAAATTTAAGTATGTTTGTTCCTTGCAACCTGCAAAAGCCTAACATGATGTCTCCCCTAGTAGCAAGAGGTCCTGGAGGGAAGAGATGGTTCTTGATGCTCTTGGCACAGGACCTGGTGCAGTGCATGGTACCCTCCACGAGCTCTGGAACCTGATGAAGCTCCTGCTCAAATCAGTGAATTTAATGAAGCAGTCTGTCCCAGGTCCTCTCTTAGAAGATACCTTTCCATGCAAAAGATGATTATCAATCCAGCCCATCTGTTCACTTCCCCACTTTCCCACTCACGATGACTGGAAGGCACTCTAGTGAGCCTTCTGGTGGGCACTGGGATTAAAGGCAAATTAGCATGACTGAGCCTTGTTCTTATAGAGACCACAGAGTAACAGATGAGACCCATAGACTGTTCCAAGGTAGTGAGATAAAATCTATCAGAGAAATGAGAATAAGACACTGAGGGAGTACAGACTAATCTAGTTTGGTGGGTCAAAGAAGATTTCAAGGATAAGATGGCCCTTGAGATGAGTTCTGAAAGCAAGGGTCAGTTTGGTCAGGTATAGAAGGGGAAAACATTTTGGGAAGAAGGTGAGCAAGTACATGAACTTAAAAACTATGATGAGAGTGTAAGGGTGTGTGTGGGGAGTGAGGGGTGGAAAGTGATGGGAAATGAGAGAGAAACTCAGGCCTGGCCAGATGGGAAGAACCTCATCTGCTCAGTGATCAGCTTGGACTAGGTCCCGAGGGCACTGGGGAGCATTGGAGATTTTAAGCAGGTGAGTGACATGTTTGTAGTTTGCACATTTAAAGATCTCTCTAGAAACAGTGACTTGGGAAAGAACAAGGAAGCTTGTCAGGTCATTGCAGTAAAAAAGGGGGAAAATGAAGATGACCTGAAGTACTGGTGGAGACCTAGAGAAGTGAAGGACTAGGAGAGTTAGAAGGCTGAATGGATAAACCTGGTGACTGAAGGTGGGAGAGAAAGATGTCAAAATTGGCTCCCAGGTTTCTGCTTTAAAGAGGGTGGATGAGGACATCACTCACTGAGGTAGAAGGCCTTGGGGGCAGGATGGAAGATGAACCCCTTACGGTCATGAGAATCAAGGGGGACTGTAGGACCTACAAGTGTGTGTCTTATAGGCAGCTGTATACTCAGGAGAGAGATGGATTTGGGTGTCATAAGTGTGCAATGGTGATTGAAATTATGGGTTTGGTTTGTTACGTTGCCTGCCAAGAGCTGGTGCTTGCAGAAGCCCTGATGAGTCATCCCCACATGGTAGGGGTGACTTTTGGAACCCCAGAAGAATCCTTTCATGGCATCCAAGAGGTTGTCCTAAGAAATCCCATCTTTGTTTGCCTTCGTGTTGCCAATACAAGCCACAGGGCTGGGATGTTAGCACATGCGCGGTAATGTTAGATGAATGAATGAATGAGGTCCTCTTATTCTTTACAAACCATAGATGGAGAACCAACATTGTCAGGCTTCATACCTGGGGTGTGATTCTATCGGTTCAAATTATGAATTAACCAAGTTCATAATTCCCATAATTCCATACTTCCCAGAGAAACTCAGGTGATTTCTAGAATCACCTAGGGGAGTACTTCCTAAGAATACAGATCCCCAGGCACCATAAAGAGATATTTTGACTTAATGGGTCTAGGCTGTAGCCCAGGAATCTGCTTTTCAAACAGGCTCCCGAATCAGTTCTGAGGCAGGTGCAATGTGGACCGTAGTTTAGGGAAACCCACCTGTGCTAGGTATTTCCCCATTTCTCCATCTAGAACTGCTCTGCTTTTCCATATTCTGCTCTGTGCTCGGGGAAGCTGCCTTCTGTGGTTTGGACCATCTGGGCTCCTTTGGTCTCTGGCTTCCATCTGGGTTCAACCAGTGGGAGTCAACAGTAGGAGGTGGATGGGAGGAGAGCAGGTGGGCTTCGATCCCCCTGGCTGTGGTTTGGCAGGAGCTGTGTCCACAGCTCCCGTGGGGCAGGCCTCTGCGGCTGTAGCTTTCACTGGGTTCTGCATCAGCTCCCTTCCGTTGCCCCCTCAGACCAATGGGTAAGAGCTTCCCACAGTAGCTCGTCTCTGGGCACCTCATCATCTTTATTTCCTGTACCCCTACCCAGACCTCGAAATAATTTGTTCAGTTCGTGCTCTCCAATTACCTCTTTGAGGGTGCCTTCTGCTTCTTGCCAATACAGAAAAACAAAAACATTAACTGGAAAGAGTTGGGAATTCTGGGCTCCGCTCAGTTCAGTTCAGTTCAGTACAATTCAGCAAACATTTACCGAGCGAGGTCCTCCCAGCCTGGCTCTGTGCCAGGCGCTGGGGATCCAGAAAGCGATCTGGGCACAGTGCCTTTGTGTGGAGAGTTCCCAGCTTAATGGGAGGGAGAGCCCCAGGATGCAGGGTGACAATGGGGTCACTCAGGGCACCATGGAAAGTGCAGGGAGGACCACTATGCCAGCAGTGATGGGCAACAGGCTTCCCAGAGGTGACAGGTAGAATGTGAGTGGGCAGAGGAAGAATGAGAAAGAACAATTTGGGCAGAGACAGAGTCACAGAGATAGGAATGGGAACACCTGGTGGAGCTGCCCCGGAGGTAGAAGAGAGGGTGGGATCTTTACGACCACTCTGCTGGGAGGTAGAGGGATGCAGCAGAGTCTTGATGTGTGGGACACTCCCCTGTGACAAGTGCTAATCAGGGGCTCCCACCTCCAGGTGATCTGTGGGCCTCCCACCCTTTCCAACTGTGCTGATTCAAGCTCCGTTCTTTCTAAAGCTGGTCTTGTTCACCAGCCTCCCAGGGCTCCCAAGCTGTGTCTGGGGGAAAGAGGGAGACCGGGAGTGGGCCTGGGTCCATGAGGTTCAGACAGAAAGAAAGCTCTGGCTGGTATGTGAAAAAGACCTCCCATGTGGGACTCCTGATCTCTATCTCCATTCTGTATCCCCATTGGACTTTTTCAGTGTTTGACAGTCATGCCCACATCCCTTTTCTTGAAAGACTCCTGCCCCCGGGCTTCCAGAACTCAATGCTTTCGCTCTGACTTTAAAGAAAGATGAGTTTGGCAAACTCTTATTCATCCTTCAAAAGCCAACTGACATTTCACTTCCTCCAGGAAGACTTCCTGGAGCTCCCTAACTAGTGTGCTTTCTGTCATCATCATCATAGTCTTTGGTAGTTTGTAGGATCACTAGCCTATCTGTTCCACCTGAATACCAGATCCTCAAGCAATGACTTTGACCTCTTTGTCTCTTTCTCTCTAGTATCCAGCACTGGGCCTAAACAGTATTTGTACAACTGATGGAATTCTTGCTGCTTTAGAAGAAATAGTAATAGGGGAAGCCAGGATGGCTCAGCGGGTTAAGGACACGCTTCACAGCCCTGGGGACTGAGGATTGAATCCCCCAGCCCATGGTGCCGACCCATATGCTGAACTGGGCTGCACTTCCCATGTGGGAGGCCCCCAGTTCAGTTCTCATTGGGGCAAGCTTCCCATGTGGGAGGCCCGCGGTTTGGCCCCCAGCCCAGTTCCTGCCTTGCACAGCCCCTGCCCACCTGTGTGGAACAAAACCATGTCAAAGACATACAACTATGGAGATTGCTCTGGGCCCTCCCCCTTCTCCCTGTCTCTCTCTGTCTCTGTCAAAAACAATAAAATAAATCTTAAAAAAAAAAAAAAAAAGAAGTAGTAATAATAGTGATATGATCAGCCTTAGTTGAGGAATGAGGAAACTGTGGCCCAGGGCAGTAAGAGACTTGCTCGTAATCACAGAGCCTACAAAATGACAGGGCAGAACTGGAACTCGAAACCAAACGAACTTGTTGATTCCTAGGGCTGGAGAATACGAGGTTGGACGTCTCACCCACACAAGCACAAGATGGGTGGCTGCCCAGTGCTGCTCAACCAGGAGATTGAGGAGAAGGACACGGGTTGATGGAGCAATGAATTGCTCCTTGCAGGAATTGTTCGGAGCATCTCACTTGCATCAACTCACATAGCCTTGTGAGGTTATGCATGTAATTATAGCCTAATTCAACAGATTCTGTCCAGAGACTCGAAGCAGTTCAGAAATGCATCCAAGGTCACGTGGAAACAGAGAAAAAGAAGGAGAAGGAGAAAAAGAAGAAGAAGAATTTGCATTCAAACCCAGACTTATGAACCGAAGCAAAGCCCAATCTCTGAGCTTTTGCATTTGTCCCAGGGACCAACCTCAGGTTTAGGAAGAAATTTATATGTGGGCATAACCTCTCTATGGCAAGCACAAACAAATTTTAAAAAGTTAAAAAGATAGGATCATGTTTCCAGATGTATCCAAATTACACGAATTGAGAGTTTTAGAAAATTTAGAGCATTTCAGAGTACCAACTTGCATGGGCTTGGTGGAATGTGCTTGTGTCACACAGCTGAGTAGCTGTGTGATCCTGGACACCTCTCTTCCTTTCTCTGGGCTTCATTTATTTCCTCATCTCTCAGAGCTTTCTCGAAAGCGTTTCCTTTTGGATTGGGAAATACCGGGCAGTTTGTAACAAGCACTGTCTTTCAGCGCCCTCTAGCGCCCAGTTAGAGCACTACCAGTGGTGTGATTAGATTGAAAGGAGACAGCGAGTCAGTCTTATCTACGCCTGAAACAAGTGGAGAGTCCATGATATAAAGCAGGGGTGTCCAATCTTTTGGTTCCCCTGGGCCACATTGGAAGAAAAAGAATAGTCTTGGGCCACACATAAAATACACTAACATAAATGATAGCTGATGAGCTAAAAAAAAAAAATCTCAAGAAAGTTTACGAATTTGTGTTGGGCACGATTCAAAGCTGTCCTGGGCCACGTGCAGTGCGCAGCCCCCAGGTTGGACAAGCTTGACATAAGGCAAAAGCTACTCCTATCCCATCCTATCCAGGACTTAGAAGTTCTGTTGATCCTGCCCACACAATTTCAATTGTTTTCCAAAGTGCTTGTTCCCATGTGCACACGCATTCTCTACAACCCCATACAGTCCTCTATGATTATAATTATGATCACATTGTATGGTAATTGCCTGTTGACAGGTCTGTCTTCTCAGGCATAAGACTTGGTGTTCCTCACATTTCTATTCTCTCCCTGCTTCCTCGTAGAGGATGACACACACACCCTCAACCCAAGTTTATTGATTGAATGGGTGATGAATGGAGAGAAGAATGCGTGAATCCACAAAAGAGATAGCCCTTAAAAAATAATTTTAAAAAAGAAGAAAAAAGAGAAAAGAGATAGCCCCTCTGGAGAGGGCTGAGGTGGTGAGGAGCAGTAAGTAGGGGAAGGTGTGAGTTCGGAACTTCAGGTTCAACAAGGTTCCCAGCTCATCTCACATTCACTGGCATCTTTTCAAAAATGAAGTGGGGAAAGGGTTTTGTGAAGGGGGCAAATGGAGAGCTTTTGGGGTGCTGCTCGGGGTGCTAGATACACAGGGGTGCTCATCTTGCAAAAAATGCATTGAGCTGTGCACTTATGTGCACTTACAATTCATGCATCTTTCTGAGTGTGTGTTGTACTTTGATAAAAAGCTTACATAAATCTGATTTGAGAGGGGTGGTAGATCTGTCTCCTTTATACCTTCTTTGTTCCAGAGGTAGAAGCAGGAGGTAGATGGTTGAGTTTCTATGAATGAGCCATCTCTGGTTGCTGTCATGGAGTCTAGCTTCTCATCACCCAACTCTACTGAAATCGATCTGCTGTGGTCAGGCCCAATGGACTTTTCCAGGGTTTGACACTCATGCCCACTTCCCCTTTCTTGAATCCTGCCCCTTGGCTTCCAGAACTCAATGTTTTTGCTCTGTCTTTGGCATCAGCTCCATCTCCTTTGCAGGCCTCTCTTCCAAGAACCATTCCTGGAAGTTCCCAGGTGTTCAGTGCTAGGCCTGCCCTGTTTCTAACTGCAAATTCTCCCAGGATGATCTCATCCCCTCTAATGGCCAACCCTGGGCTGATGACTCACAAATAAATATCTTGAGCTCATACTTCTCTCCTGAGCTGTGGACCACTTAGCCAACTGCTTCTTCGACACTGTACTTGAACATCTCTGTGATAACTCCATTCAACGTGTCCCTGGGTAGAATCCACTTTCTCTTTGCACCTCTATCCAAAACGTGTTCCTCCTCATGTGTTCCTTATTTCAGGGAATGGCCCCACCATATACCCAGGGGTTGGGCTCAGTTCTCCGTGCCAGACTACATTTTTGTTTAGCAAATGCTCTCCCTTTCCTTTCTGTCTCAGGACAGAGTATACTTCTGCACTCCATTGACTTTGGGCTTGTTCATAAGTCTTGCTTTGAACGAAGGAACGACCACGTGGCCATTTCCAATAGAGGCTCTAGTGGCATTGTACTAGGAGGCATCTGTGTTTCTGCTTCCCACGGTGCTCCTACCATCTGTCATGAGAGGAGAATGCCACAGACAGCTGTTGCTCCTTCAGCCTGGCTCCCAGAATAGGAGTGATGTAGGTCAGACCTGGACTTGACCTATAGCCTGGCAGGGAGCCCAGCTGACCCACAAACCCATGTGCAAGAAATAAATGTTCAGTATTATATGCCACTAAGATTGATGTGCTTCTTCATCTCCCCACTCCCCACATTCAATTTTACTGCCTTCATTTGTCTTTTTTTTTTTTTTTTAGAGACTTATTTTATTGTTTTGACAGAGACAGAGAGAGAGAGACAGAGAGAAGGGGGAGGGCCCAGAGCAGTCTCGATAGTTTGTAGGTCATTAGTTTTCAACATAGTTTCATTCCACACAGGTGGGTGTGGGGCCATGCAGGGCGGGAACAGGGCCAGGGGCCTCCTGCATGGGAAGCACACTCCTGAACCGGGGGCCTCCCACATGGGAAGCTCGCCCCCGGCAGGAACCGAACTGGAGGCCTCCCACATGGGAAGTACAACCCAATTCAGCATATGGGTCCACATGGGCTGGGGCCAGGACTCGATCCTCGGACCCTGGGGCTGCAAGATGAGCACTCAACCTGCTGAGCCATCCCAGCATCCCCTCCTTCATCTGTCTTGATAAATCCAATGCTCCCATATCCCACTGCTATGGGCCTTGTCCAGGCTTTTATCGTCTCTTGCTTGGACTCTTGCAAATCTTTTTAAATGGCATCCTCACATTTGATCTTGTCCCTTCTATTCTAATCTCCACATTGCAGCTTCATATAAATGGTCTTCCTGAAATGCAAGTCTGTTCCACCCTTCTTTAGGCATTTCAGGAATGCCATCACCTTTAGGAAAACATCCGAGTCCATGGCACTCAAGGCCCTTCACCCTCTGGACCCTGTGGCATCTCCCGCTTCCCTCTCCCCACTTCTTGGTCTCCTCCACGATCTCTTTAGCTTCTTCAAAGTCCCATGTGCTTTCTTGCCCTGGGCCTTTGCCATGCCTTCCCCTCTGCCTGGAACACTCCCACTTCTGTTGTCCAACTTCACCTGGAACACGCCTCTCATCCTTCTTCGGTCAATTTAGGAATGATGTCCTTTGGGACATCCCTTCCGAAGCCCATGGGTCTGGGTGAGGTCCATTTTGGTTTTGTTCCCATAGTGTCCTGAGTTTTTCCTATCAACACACTTATCAAACATTTTGCACCTCGAATTTGCTTGTCTTTCTAATTTGCTGGTAGGCCTGAGCTCCCACAAAAGCGGGGACTACGCGTGTCCAGTTCATTCTCACATTCCTAGTGTTTAGAAAGGTGCCTGTACTCATCCTTGGAGCTCAAATGTTGTCTGTTGAATAAACATTATGTGAAAATAATATAAATGGGCTAGAGAAGTTCAAAATGGAAATGAAAACCATAGGAGGGACGGAGTATCTAGTTTCATGCTTTCATGATACAGATGGGGAAGCCGAGAATCAGAGAGGGCTCGACTAGACCAAGGCCCTGGAGGCTGTGAAGGGCAGAGCTGGAACGAAGGGCTTTGGTGGGGATGGTCCAGGCTTCAGTTGCTGTCTGATTCGTCTAAGAAATGAAGGCTTCTTAGGTTCTTAGGCAGCACTGGCATCTCCGGGGAGTGTGTTAGACTCCCAGGCCCTGCCCTAGACCCACTGAATCAGAATCTTCCTTTTAACAAGATTTCCAGATTTCCTTTGTAGACGCAGTAAGATCTGAGCAGCACTGATTTCAAAGGCCAGGAAGACAGGGTTCCTGGCGTAAGTCATGTAGAAATGAAAACGCAGTTAAATTGCCGTGGCCTTCAGTGAAGGCTGGAGATGAAGGGCCCAAAGTGTGGGCCCCTCACAATATGACTCATTGCACCAGGATACTTGATTTTTCACCACGATGCCCTGCTGAGACACTCACTCTTCATCGTGACATTGCTCTGTCACCACGATGTCCCTCTGCACCGTGATTCTCTCATCACATTATCCACTTTATCATGATGCTCGCTTGCTGCATTGCAGTATGCACCATTCACTGTGATAAGCTTCATTCACTGAGCTCCTCTCTTCATCACTGTGGTCTGGAACCGAATCCACAATGTCACGAAGGTATGCCTGGGACTCACTTTACTGCAGTGATCTGGGACTGAATCAACATTATTTCCAGGGTATGCTTGGATTTCAAGCTGAGGTTTCTTCCTTCCTGTTTCTCTGTCAAACCAATTCCATCTGCTTTCTATCATTCATAAATCCTCACATTTTCTGCTAGGTTCGTAGCAGAAAATTCTTGCTTTCCAATGTTATTTTTTTGTGGTAAAATACATAGAGCATCCAATTTACCATCCTAACTAGTTTTGAGTGTAGAGCTCTGTAGTGTTAAGTACATTCACATTGTTATGTAATCCTCATCACCATCCATCTCCAGAACTATTTTCATCTTGCAAAACTGAAACTTTATGAAAGGACAACTCCCTCTCTAATGGACTTTTTGAGATTTTTTTTTTTTTTTTCCTGTCATCAAATGGAATTTTGGGTGGAAATTGAGGTCTGCAGATGCATGGGCTTTGTATGCCATTAAAAAAAAAATTGTGGTTAAATATCCAAAACAAAATGTAGCATTTTAACTACTTTTAGGTGTACAGGTATTAAATGCATTCACATTGTGCAACAATCACCATTATCCATTCCCAGAACTCTTTCATCTTGCAAAACTGAAACTTTGTACCCATGAAACACCAACTCCCCTTTCCTCCCCACTTCCACCCCCACCCACACCCCGACCCTGGTAACCACAAGTCTACTCTCTGTCTCTGTGAATTTGACTACCTCATATGAATGGAAATATACAGCGTTTGTCCTTTTGTGACTGGTTTATTTCCCTTAGCAAGTATTTCTTCATGTTCCTGCTTTCAATTCTCTGTAATATATAAAGAGAAGTGGAATTGCTATTACGGTATATGGTACATCTATTTTTAGTTATTTTTGTTTGTTTGTTTGTTTGTTTTTAGGAACTGCTATACTGTTTTCCATAGCGGCTGCACCATTTTACATTCCCAACAGTGCACAAAGTTTCCAATTTCTCCATATCCTTGTCAACACTTGTTATTTCCTGGTTATTTTGCTTTTGTTTTTTTTGATGATAGTTATCCTAACAGATTTGAAGTGGTAATCCCGTTGTGGTTTTGATTTTCATTTCCATGCTGTTTAGTGATGTTGAGCAGTTTTTCATGTGCTTATTGGACATTGGTATCGCTTTGGAGAAATATCTATTTTAGTACTTGGCTCGTCTTTGAATTGTGTTGTTATTTTTTTGTCCCGAGTTTTAGTAGTTCTTTATATATCCTGGATATTAATGCCTTATCAGATATGTAGATTGCAAATATTTCCCCTCATTCTATTGGTTGCCATTTCTCTCTGTTAATGGTATCTTTTGATGTACAAAAGTTTTTCATTTTGATGAAGTCCAATTTGTCTATTTTTTCTTTTGTTGCTTGTGCCTTTGGTGTCTTGTCCAAAGAAATCAGTGCCGAATCCAATGTCATGAAGCCTAATATTTTCTTCTCTGTATGCCATCTTGATCTATAATACAAACTTGTCCAGCCACATGTGGCTCAGGACAGCTTTTTTTTTAAGATTTATTTTTATTGTTTTTTGACAGAGAGAGAGACAGAATGAGAGAGATACAGAGAGGGGGAGGGGCCAGAGCAGTCTCCATAGTTGACAGCATTCGTTTTTCATATAGTTTCACTCCACAGGTGGGTGTGGGGCTGCACAGGGCAGGAACTGGGCCAGGAGCCTCCCGCATAGGCCCCGGCAAGAACTTACCTGGGGGCACACCCCAGTTCAGCACATGGGTCCACATCGGCCGGGGCTGGGATTTGATCCTCAGGCTCCGGTGCTGTGAAGCGAACGCTTAACCTGCTGAGCCATCCCAGCTTCCCTTCAGGACAGCTTTGAATGAGGCACAACACAAATTCATAAACTTTCTGAAAACATTATGAGATTTTTCTTTGCAACTCTCTCTTTTTTTAGCTCATCAGCTATTGTTAGTGTTAGTGTATTTTATATGTGGCCCAAGACAATTCTTCTTCCAACATGGCCCAGGGAAGCCAAAAGGTTGGACACTCCTGCAATAGCAGTTTCCAATAGTTTGTTAAACATAAATATCTAGTTTTTTCCCACCCCCCACTCTGCTCCTGTCATTAGCATAAAATGTATGCTAGTATATAAACATACATGCTATGAATGTTTAAATATATATATATATATTTTTTGACAGAGAGAGAGAACCAAACTGGGGGAGCTCCCACCCAGTTCAGCATATGGTTCCACACAGGCCGGAGCCGGGATTTGATCCCTGGTTCCCGGCGCTGCAAAGTGAGCGCTTAACCCACTGAGCCATCCCGGCTTCCCCAACTATGAATGTTTAAAACCTGCCAATGTCCTTATCAGCAGAATAGGCAGAGTTTTTGGAATCAAGCAGATCTCACTCACTGCTAGCTGGGTGATTTGGGGCAAGTTTCACCTTTTTGAGCCTCAGTTCTTATTTTATTTGTAAAATGCCAATACTGAAATCTACCTTCAGGTGTAGTTGTGAGAATGCTAGATTACCTATATAAATATCTGGCTTTCGGAAGCTGGGAGTTCTAATTATTAGTTACATTGTGTTAGACTTGGTGGTCACCCAATACGTCTCCTCCTGCCCGTGAGCGTCTCCCAGGGTCAGTCTGGCACATCTTCACCTCTGGATCCCAATCCTTGAGGTGAAGGGATTCACCTCAATGGGAGGTCAATGGGAGGACCTCAGTAGGCATTTGTTGAGTGAATGATTTGGAAAGTGATCAACATTCCCTTGCCACCTGCCTGAAAGCCACATCATTGTCACGGCACACAGGTTTGAAGTTGGGAGCCTGAGAACTCATGTGAAATGCATTCCTGCTCTCTGAATGTATTTCTTTCCACATTATGGATGCCAATGCTGCCCATCTTTCCCTCTCTGCTCTTCACTGCTGCTGATATTTATTTCCTCCCAAATGAAACTGACCTTGTATTGAAGATGGAATTTTGAAAGGGATTCTGGTGGAGCTGAATGCCAGAGGCCCATATGTCCTGGTTTTAACACTGAAAGTCCTGAGCCTGGGAAACCCCTCAGTCCCGGGGTTTTTGTCAGAACAATTGGTCATTCTAGAAAGACAACGAGATGCTGACTGGCAGATATACTGACTACAAGGCACAGATCTTTGGAATTCCCTCTAAAGTTTGGTTTGACAGGTTTGGTATGGTTCCAATAGATTACATTAATTTAAAGATTTATTTTTATTGTTTTTTTGGCAGAGAGAGAGAGATAGACAGAGAGAGATAGAGAGAAGGGGGAGGGCCCAGAGCAGTCTCCATTGTTGACAGCATTAGTTTTCCATATAGTTTCACTCCACAGGCTGACGCCGGGCTGCGCAGGGCAGGAACTAGGCCGAGAGCCTCCACCATAGGCCCCGGTAAGACCTGAACTGGGGGCACACCCCAGTTTAGCATATGAGTTCGCCTGGGCCAGGGCTGGGATTCAATCCTCAGGCTCTGGGGCTGCAAAGCGAGTGCTTAACCCGCTGATCCATCCCAGCTTTCCCTGAATTTAATACTTAGATAAATATGGAGCAGATCAGATTTTCATTCTGGTTTCATTCACATTTTTACTCTGTACAAAGTAATTCCATTGGCTACTTTGAAAAAGTTACAGCATGCAGCATTTCTTCTGAAGTGGCCAAAATTGTGACTGAGAAAATAAATGTGTTAATTTTAGGTCATAGCTCCTTTTCTAAATCTATTTTTGGACTGCAACTTTTCTCATCAAAACCAGGCTTTCTTTCTTGTTGACGTTATTTGTTCAAAGATATTTCTTGATAAGTAATCTTTAGAGAAAGAGGAAGCAGGTTATTTTTTCTTAAAAAATTCTGCTGGATGTCAAAGCTGGTAGGATGTGTAAGAACATGGACTTACACTGTTTAAACAATCGATTTTAAAAGAGTTGTGGCTACGTAATGTTTTTTCACCCCAGTTATTATTTCTAAGTTCAAATTTAGTGGAAAATGATTACAATTACTTAACTGAACATGGTCAGGCAGGCATTTTATATACTGGAACATTCTTTCTGATCTCTCGCTGGGCTGGCAGTCTCCACATGCCCAGTTTCCATGCATCCAGACCCTCCCTACTGTTGTCAGAACTCCACCCAAAATGTGCAGTCTAAATCCCAGAGCTGAGCAGGTCATTCTCCTGCTTAAAAATCCTCACTAGCTGTCTCACTTCTTCCAGGATTTAGTCCAAAGACCTTCCAGGCTTGAATGAGCTGACCCTCCATGAATAAGGCGACCAGACGTCCCACTTTTGGCGGGCCAGTCCCGATTTTTAACAATTTGTCCCGCATCCCGTGGTGTTTTAAAAAAGTCCCGATTTTTGGAAAGAATGCACGACAAGCTAGGGAACGGCGGGAGATTGATCAAATTTTTAATCAAGAACCCCCTCTCCCCCAGTCAATGGTGTCCCGCTTTACCAATGTTAAAATCTGGTCACCTTAGCCATGGATTCCATAAGCTTGCTCCCTGACCCTCTCACAGCCTCTCCAGAGCCCTCTACTTAGTCATATAACATAACCTTAACCATTTGAAACTAAGCAGTTCTTTTAGGACATTTACGATGTTGGGTAACCATCACTACTATCTAGTTTCAGAACATTTTTATCACCCCAAAGGGAAACTGTGTGCACATTAAGCAGACACTCCCCACTGTCCTTTCCCAGCCCCTGGTAATCACCAATCTGCTTGCTGACTCTATGGATTTATCTCTTCTGGATATTTCATATATTCAGGATCATTGCATGGAATGTTGTATGGAATCATACAGTAGGAGGCCTTCTTTTAGATGATGCAGTATCTCTGACGTTCATTTGCATGGTGGCAGTATTAGCAATTCCTGCCTTTTTATAGCTGAATACTATTTTATTGTATGGATTTACCACCACTTGTTTATCTGTTCCTCTGTGTATGGACATGTGGCGTGTTTTCATCTTTCGGCTATTGAGAATAGTACGTGCATGTACACGTGCTTGTTGGAGTATCTGTTTTCAATTCTTTTGGGTATATGAGGACTGTCCAGGAAAAGATCCAGCCATAAATGCCTCTGTTTTTCATATTTCATGGCTGGATACTTTCATGGACACCCCTCATACACCTAAGAGTGGAACTGCTGGGTTATATGGTAATTCTATGGTAATTCTAACATTTTTGAGAAACCGCCAAACTGATCTCCTCCCCTTTTTCTGTGTTTCAATAATATAATATATTCAAGGAAATTTCGGTCTTATTACAATGATAAGATGCCGTGAAGTAAAACAGGCTGTATAGATATCTGAGGGCGGGGATTTTACATGGCTGCCCAGAGAAGGTCTCAATAAATGTTTGTGGAACTGGATTGACTACAGAGGGATTATATACAGTTTTATCCTTGAGGACAATGTGGTGTATTGTGATAAGCCTTTGAAAATAAGTGTTGGGCTAAGTGGAGATAAGCGGGTGAGTGAAGCAAAGAAGAAAGGGAGGCTAGTGTGGTAGGGCTGGTTATTGATAGACATGCCTTCTATTGCTGGTTTGTATTTAACTAACTCATTATAATTCTCTGGAAAGTTAAATTCCTCGCTCTGTCAAGTGAAAAGGCTGAATAATTTAGTAGCTTTTAATTTTGTTTGTTCGTTTGTTTGCTTGAAGCAATGGAAACATTTAAAAATATGAACTCGTAGGTGAAAGCCCAGTGTGGCTGGAGTATGCATGTGAGGGGAGAGGAGGCGGGTGGCAGGAGGCAGGGCAGGTCACTGGCCAGAAGGCAGGGCACCCACCCTCTGTCTCTGCAGCTCCAAGGACCTTGGTAGGACCCCAAGACTCCAAGATCCCAGCACATTCTGAGCTCCCCTCACTAGCTCTGAGAGATCGCTGTTCTACAAAGGTTCAGAAAGCATTAACATACACAAACACATATTCTGCAAGGAAGTATTTTTTCGAAGCAATAGAGGGAAGCTTAAGGGTTTAGACAGCACCTTAAACAGGAAAAAGAATGAAAGGTCCTTATGAAAAATTATAGTGACTAGTACACTTTGGTAAAAAGGGAATCCCCCATCTCCTTCTCCCTCCTATTTAAAAAGAAATGATGTCGCAGGTGGATTTCATGGCCAGAACTGACAAGCATTTTTACTTTCCTAACTGAACGGATTCCTGCTCCATGACAGCATTTCCTCTGAAAATGTCCTGCTCTGGACCAAAGCTGAACATGTCAATGGGCAGGTCTAGCCTTGTGCTCATGCTCTGGGCTCCCCTCTCTCCCCCCTGACCTCTGATAAAATGTCTTAAAAGCATGACATTTACACTCCACCCTCATGTTGCCTTTTCTTGTTAGTTCTTTGCTTTTGAATTAATTAGCCTGCAAAATTTGGGGTCCGCTGAGTCTCTAAGACCATTTTCTGGCACGTCTATCACATCAGCAGGCCGTAACCTGCCCTTCCACAATGATCATTGATGATGCTCGTCTGCTTTGGTTTTATTTACTTCTCTATTTCTGCGGAAGCTCGCTGGTAGGTGATACTTCTGAAAATACACTGCCAGGGCTCAAAATCTCTTCTATTTGTTCAGGTTGAGGCACAGAAGTTATTCAGGCATGGAGACTGAAGATGGTTTACACAGATGTCTGAATTAACCAAAACAACAATGACAACAACAACAAAAAACCAACAACCCACATTGTTTTTATCATTAACATTCCTACTTGCCGTCAGAGAAGTTTAAGCAGTGTAACCACAAACATTATCCACATTCCACAGTTAACCCTCTCGTTCTGTTCTTGTGAGGCGCTTCGTAAAACTTTAGAACCTTCTTTAAAACAATTTCTAAACAATGACTGCCCCCTTTGTAGAGCCCTATTACCAAAAATAAAAAGGAAATTTGGTTTTCATATTCCTCTGAATTTACTTGCTTAATATTTGCTCTCACTCCGAAATGGGCATAAATACAAACACTGCCATAGTTTTACTCTTTCTTTGAACGATTTTTTAAAAAGGGAACTTACAGGTTTCCGAAGGATGTCCACACCCAAGTAATCCCTCTTGCTCCACCATGATGCTGTTGGACAAATGGAGAATTGGATGCCGTAATCCCCTAAGCAGCCCTTCCAAAATGATTTAGAAAAGCTAAAGTTTGTCTTGCAAAGCCCAGAACTTGTCTCCGAAATCTTGCCTCGATTGGTTTCCAAGGTATAATGCAACATGATTATTTTCCTCTGGGGAAACCTGTGAGACAGGTCTCCAAGCTCCACTTAATGTGTCAGAGATTTAATTGATTCTTTGCTTTGTCTCTCCACCCCATAATAGCAGTGTTCTGCACAGGACTTGTTTTACAGGAATAGTCACCCAGAGCTTAATTTGTTGTTGCACAGCAGACAGACGGTTTCACAAGGGAAATAAATCTGTTTCAGATCCTGAGAATTTCTTCCTGATGAAATGTGTTCCACTGATACCGACAGTGCAATTCTTGATAGACTTCAATTAGCCCTGATGTGGTTCCCGAACCAACTGAGTCACTTTCCTTGCCAGTTCTAAAAGAATGTTTTGGTTAAGAGGAGGGGTGTACCGCAGAACTCTGGTCCTTGAGTTCATTCACTTTTCTCTTGCTTCCTGAATCACAGGATAGGGGTGACCCACATGCTTTTATTATAATCCCATATAAAGTACCTTTACACATGTTATCTCATTTGACAGTCAGGATAACATTGTGAGCAGGGCAGGACAGATATCATTACCAGTACGCCCATTTTATAGATAAGAAAACTGAGTCTTAAAGAGCTTTGCAACCTCCCCAAGGGACCACAGATAATAAGTGGCCAAGTGAGGACTAGAAAGCAATACTCCTCTTAGTAATTACTGCCTTTCTTAGAGAGCAGCATGACTTCTCTACCCAAAGCTCACTGCCCTGTAGTTTCCCCCCCCACCCCCACCCCGACACAATCTGTTTATTCATTTGATGAACTAATATTTGTAGTGAGTATGGAGAAGCCAGGATGGCTCAGCAGGTTAAGCGCTCGCTTTGTAGCCCTGAGGACTGAGGATCAAATCCCAGCCCCGGCCCGTGGGGACCCATATGCTGAACTGGGGTGTGCTTCCCATGTGGGAGGCCCCCAGCCCAGTTCCTGCCCTGCACAGCCTCCCCACACCTGTGTGGAATGAAACCATGTTGAAAACAGATGACGTACAACTATGGAGACTGCTCTGGGCCCTCCCCCTTCTCTCTGTCTCTCTCTGTCTGTCAAAAACAATAAAATAAATCCTAAAAAAAGAAAGAAAGGAAGAAAAAAAACCCCAAATATTTGTAGTGAGTATAAATTTGGGGGCTCAAAGGTCTGATCTGCCAAGCAAAGGTAGCTTTGTTTTTCTAGAACTTCAATTAATTCTTTCTTGGGCCCCTTCATCCTCCGAATGGTGGCAGAAACTTGTCCATTTTGGTCGTTATAAGCTTGTATTCAGGTCAGGGTCACAGGAAGGAGGGAGGGGGATCTGGAAAGCTTATCCTTGGACAGCTTCTCTCCTTCTCTGTCCGCTTCTGTTCACTTTTCAGAGTCCTCACGTAGTTGCTTTTTGTATCTTCTACACAGTTTTTAGTTGTAAGTAGAGACTGAGAGGTAGGCTGTAGCGGGCTTTCTCCCTCTTGTTGCGTAGCCGCAGTTCTAATTCTTTTGACTTTTCAATCTTTGATCCTTCTGGAATTAATTCTGAAGTAAAGAGTGATGTCCTATGCTATTATTATTATTATAGGACATCTTGGTGGGAGAATAAGTCAAGAACCTTAGTGGGAAGGCCATTGGATTTGTAGTTAGATCAGTCTTGGTTCACGTGACTCCACCACTTACAAGTTGGTGACCTCCCTAATCTCAGCTTCCTCAGTGGGGCACTGGGATGATAGTATCTGCCTCGTGGAGTTGCTGTGAGTATTCAATGAGATAATGCTAGTATTTTGCTCCGTGCCTGGCACCTACTAGGAACTTAATAAATGGCAGTTATTGTAGCTTTAATGATGGTAGTAATTATTGTTCTTATATAAGTAATGAGACAAAGTCACCACGCTTGTGAGTCAGGTGCATGGAAGACTTAGGAAGATGTTACTTCGCCACAGCGCATACCTCCTACCACACAGAATGTGTGTGATCTGATCCATGAGATAGATTTGCGTTTGGAGGATCAGGATATGTGACTGGAAAATGGAGGATGTTGTAGGGAACACCATGTGTACCTCCCTCAGTGAATGTTACTGGATAAGGAAGATGAAGAACCTTACCATTTGGAAGATAAGTGTTTTTCAAAGTGGGACCAGAATCACCCAGCACACTTGTGAAGATGCAGATTCCTGGGCCCCACTCCTGACATATGAAGTAGACACTGTGGGCAGGGCCTGGTAATCTGCATTTAGTAGGCTTCGTGGGTAATTCTTTTGTGCACCAAAATTTGAGAAATACTTCTCTAGAAAGGAAAGGAAGAAGGTGTGTGTAGGCCTGGGAGAGAGAAGAGGACAAGAAAGTAGGAGACAAAACAGGAGAAGGAAAAGAGAAGAGGACCACTATTGTGAGCTAGAGTATTAATCCCTTCTTTTTCTAAATCTTCAGTGGCTTACTGTTAACATCATGGTAAAATACAGTATGGGCCCGAGGTCTTATAGATCTCTCAAATAAACCATTTAGTCAACCAAAAGGTTTTGGGTCTGGGTGTGGACCAGCACCATAGAGGACAGAGGTCATTGTGCAGTGTTAGAGAAAGACACACACACTCACATTCCGCAGACAACCACACTTTCGTGTTAAAGGTACTAAACCAGAGATAGGCATTAGGTATGAATGGAATCCTAAGGTAGGGACCTCAGCTCAGATTGGGGAAATCAAGAAGTGGATTCTGGAAAGAGGGGTCTGGACTAAGTCTCACGGAGAGTAGACATTCATTAGGAAGAGGGGGAAAGAATTAGCAGGGAAAGGGTGTAAAGACCCGTGGAGACCAACAGCGGGGTATGTTTAATGATGTGCTGGCTCGGTGCTGCTGAAGTGGTTCAGTGCAAGGTGGGAGGCGGTTCCATTAGAAGGGTGGTCAGCAGTCAACGTTCCCATGGTAATAACCATATCATGGAGGGTCCTGTGGGCGATGTCAAGAGCTTGATCAAGGAGCAACCATCCAATGGGACTAAAGGGTCTTATGCCAAGTGAAGTAAGTCAGGCAGAGAAAGACAGATACCATATGATCTTATATGTAGAATGTAAAACAGAGTGAACGAACAAACAAGACAGAAACAGACTCATTGCTACAGAGAACAAAGTGATGGTTGCCAGATGGGAGGTGATTTGAGAGGCCGGGTGAAAAAGGTCAAGGAATTAAGTACAAACTGGTAGTTACAAAATAGTCATGGAGATGTAAACTATAGCATATGGAATATAGTATAATTATATATAGTGCCAAGTGGGTACTGGACTAATTGAGGGGAATCACTTCATAATTTATATAAATGTCTAACCAGTACACTATACACCTGAAATTAATATAAAATAATATCGAATGTTCAACTATGATTAACAAATAAAAATAAATAAAATTAATTAAAAAAAGAGAAAGGAGGAACCATCCAAGGGTGAAATCAAAAGGTGACTTGGTAAGATTCTCATGTGGAGTTTCAAATTTTTTTTTTTTTCAAAGTGGAAATAGCTTTACTGATTTTTCTGAGGGCAAAGATAATGCATGCCAGTTGTGGAAATAAAAATGATAATTCAGAAAGATATAAAGAAGAAAGTAAAAGTCACCTGGAATTCCAACACCCACAGAAAATATGCAATTAACATGTGTGTGTTTGCCCTTCTAGACTGTTCTCTAGGTGTGTGTACATCCACCCACTTGTACATACACACAACACATTTTTAAGTTAAGTCATTTCACGCATGTTGTGAAATGCGGCCTTTTAATCGTTTTTCGCTTGACAATGTTTAGTGGACAACTTTCTCTGTCCCTCAATACAGATACTTGAATCACAATTTCCAAGCGCTCTGGTGCTCGCTTCTGAGCTCCTCACTCCCTCTCCAGGCTCCGGTCCTCTTCCCATGTGGCCTAATTCCAGGTGTCAGCTCCAAGGCTCAGCACCCATGTCTATCAGCAGCTCAGAGCTGCTTGGCCGGGGGACCCCGATTCCTGTAGGGCCTCTCTGATGGTTAATTTTATGTGTCAATATGATTGGGCCATGGGGTGCCCAGACATATGGCTAAATATTATTCTGGGTGTGTCAGTGAGGGGCTTGTTGACTGAGCTTCACATTTGAACTTCCCAGGGTGGATGGGCCTCCTTCAATCCATGGAAGGCCTGAATAGGACACAGAGGCGGAGTAAAGGAGCATTCACTATCTTTGCTTATCTTTGAGCTGGGGCATCGGTTTTCTGCCTTTGGACTGGAACTTACACCAGGGGTTCTCCTGGTCTTCAGGCCTTCAGATTTGGACTGGAAAGAAACAATCAGCTGTCCTGGGAATCCTGCCTGTCAACTGAACTTCTTGGGACTTCTTAGCCTCTACAGTTGTGTGAGCCAATTCCATGTAATAATCATAGATGATTATATGTGTATATGTATGTATATACATATATACACATACATACACACATTAATATTATACATATATACACATGTATATATGTGTGTGTATATATATATGTGTGTGTGTGTGTGTGTGTGTGTATAATCTGTTTCTCGGGGGAATCCTCATGTAGCTTCCTGCCTCATTCCTTTGTGACTTCCTGGTCTGCTGCCTCTTCTGCAGACAAGTCTCTTGCTTTGTCCCCTTAGTCATAGCAGCTTGGTTTTCAGTAATGCTCTTCCTGTTCTAGCACTAACCTGCTGAATGTTTCCATGGCTCCCTCTGGCCTTCAGGGAGCTTTCTCAGCAACCTCTCCTACCTCCCCTCCCATCTCTTGCAGCTACCCCTCCCTGCCTCTCATCCCTGATTTATGGCTCAGCAACATAGCCTATTTGTGTTTCCTGCTTCTTAACTTCCTTGCCCTTGATCATACCTTTTTGAGGCCTGGAATGCCCTCACCCTCCAAACGTATCTGGTTCACCTGACTAACTCTGATTTGTCTTTTAAGACTCCTTCCAGCATTGTCCCTGACACAGTTTAGCCCAGATTAGCTGTCCCTCCAGTTGCTCCAAGAATACTCAGTCTTTTCTTCTGTTGTTTCTCTTTATCAGATTGTATCAAGATTTCCTAGTGTGTGTTTGTCTTTCTTATTGGATTATGATCTCCTTAACTTATTTAATGTTGTATTCTTAGACCCTAACAGGTAATGAATACTAGCTAAATGTTTGTTGAATGAACAAACCTGTCTTTGAGGAGGCAGCTCCTCATTACCAGCCATGAAACTCTTTTCATGTCATCTACCCTGGGGGCTCAGATCTACACCCCCTGGTTCCCACTTGGGTCCTGCTGATCGCCTCTTTCTGCTGCTATATAGGCACCCAGACCTTGTACTTGGTTTGGAGCTTGGCTTGTGGTGCTTGCTTTCTGCCTCTGCCTCTTTCTTTTACTGACCTTCAGGTTTGGACTCATGTGTTGAGCCCTTTCCTATAAACCAATGATCCCCTGCCACCTGAGTCTTTTTGAAATTCAACGCCCAGCCTTCTCTACGCAGCCCATCTTCTCACCTCAAAAATGAGCAAACAAAACACAAGCAAACAAAACCCTGTCATCTCCAAAATTTCTATTATACTTCATAGACATTAAACATTATTATACATTTTATTTGATTATAATAATACCTTGACAAAAATGCCCTTCATAACAAAACAACAAATCGGTACATTTGCGTGATTATGTGAAGTTTACCAGATGCATTCACTTCATTTACTTATTTTTTTTAAACAATTTTTAAAAGATTTATCTTATTGTTTGAGACAGTGAGAGAGACAGAGAGAACAGGGAGAGCCCAGAGCAGTCTTCACAGCTGCACATCATTAGTTTTGACAGAGTTTTATTCCACATAGGTGGATGTGGGGCCTCACAGGGCAGGAACTAACTGGGGACCTTCCACATAGGAGGCACACCCCAGTTCAGCATGTGAGTTTGCACAGGCTGGAGCCAGGACTCTATCCCCAGACCTCGGGGTTGCAAGGCAAGCACTCAACCTATTGAGCTATTCCAACATCCCCCATACCATTTATTTTATGCAATCCTTATAACAGCTTCATACAGTGGGTTATTATCCCCATTTTACAGATGAGGAAATTGAGACTCAAAGTAGGTACCTGCTTGAGGCCTCATAGCCAGAGAGGGATAGAGCATTGACTTTAAATGAGATCTTTTGACTCCAGAGCTTTGAACTCTTTGCATTTCACCGTGGTGTTAAAACATTAGATATACAAGGGGTGTGGGGGGAGACCCCCAAAACATCAGAACTTACTTGTAAAAAATTGTGTATTTTTACTTGTTTAAACTTCAGTCACCTTCAAAGTGCTCTTCATTTGATGCAATACACCTATCAAGATGCTTTTTCCACGGCTCAAAACAGTGTTTTAACTCATCTATTGTGATGCCTTTTAGTGCTTCTGCCATTTTTGTTCCACCTCTTCCACATTGGCCCGACATTTCCCTTTAAGGACTTTTTGATCCAGAGAAACAACAACAGAAAGGTCATTGTGGGTGAGATGAGGTGAATAGGGAGCGTGAGGCATGTGAGGGTCATGCTGTTTTGGTCAAAAACTGCTGAACACTTAGCACAGTGTAGGCAGGTGTATTCTCATGTCACACGTTGCTCATGTAAATCACCCATCATGAAATGAGCAAGTACGTTGAAAGAGTCTGTAAAAAAGATTCACTGAAGCTGAACGCAGCCTCTCACAACTCCAGCTGGTACACTGATGCAGATGCGTTCCTAGAACACTCATGTAGTGAGGGAAAACTGTACTACAAGGGGCCTGCCCTCCAGAAGATAATGCTGTTTATTTTGGGGTCCCCCCTTATGTCTGATAAGAAACCAATATAGCTGATGTGGGTTTAAAAACAATCCATTTCCTAGAACTGTTAGCATAATTTATAAGAAATGTAAATTCAGGTTAGATTTCATCCCTGATTACAATCCATTGGTGGACCCTGGTCCCACACTTACATGGGGTTCTGTTGGGCTCCCGACCTCCGTCTTACCCCCACATGGTAGCATACTCTTCCACCTACCTTGCTCTAAAGGCCCATGGTGGTCCATGCATTGGTGCTGTCTTTGATCTAACCCCCCCCACCTCATCTGCCTTTTGCCAGCCCAGTACCCCCTTCCTATCTAGCTGAGGTGTCACCTGTACTCTGCCCTCATGTTTAACACACCCTCATCCTTCTTGCTTCATGGTGTCATCGAGTGAGTCACTCTTTTGTCCTAGCACCTCTGACACGTTGTGGTATGATTATCTGCCTCCCTCTGAGGACCTCTCTATTGTCTCAGGTTCAAAGTGAGACCCAAGTCTTCTCCTATTTATAGACACAGCACTTAGCACAAGTCTAGCACATAGTAAAAGTTAGTAGATGTTTATTGAGTGGACAGACATTTGGATGGTTGGGTAAATGAATGGGTTCACTTTTGGATGGATGGATGGGTGAATGGATGGATGCCTGGATGGGCAGATGGCTGGCTGGCTATGCGCAATAGTGACTTCAAGTTGCCATTTCAAATCCAGAACTTCCATAAGTTAGAGTGCACTTCTTTTTTCTCTAGTCATGCACCACATAGAGTTTTGGTCAGTGATGGACAACATATCTAATGGTGGTCCCATAAGATAATAATGAAGCTGAAAAGTGTGTGTTGCCTGGTGACATCGTAGTTCTCTTAACATCCTAGCACACTGCATTACTCACGTGTTTGTGGTGATGCTGGTGTAAATAAGCCTGCACTGCTATCCTATAAAAGTATAGCACATATGAAGGTTGTCCAGAAAAAATTCCAGCCATAAATGCCTTTATTTTTCCTATTACGTGGCTGGATACTCTCTGGGCAGCCCTCGTACAATTATGCACAGTGTATATAGTACATAATACTTGATAAAGCTAATAAGCGACTATGTTAGTGGTTTATGTATTTACTGTATTTTTTATCATCATTTTAGAGTGTGTTCTTTCTACTATAAAAAACTTTGCTGTAAGACAGTATGTCATATTACACGGGCAGCGGCCTCTTCCATCTTGTGTTTTTTCCCCCGTGCCTCTTGATTTTGCATCATTTTCTCTTGTGCTTAAGTGATTGCATTCTGTGATGTTCTCTCAACAAAAAATTGCCTAGTGATGAATTTCTCAGAATATATCCTCGTCCTTTAGGGACACATGACTGTATTTTCTCCAATGACGTCTTCAGTAGAATATAGGAGACAGGACTAGCTTCTTTCCCCTTTGGAATAGTACACGCGTTGAGCTGTAGAGGAAACACAAAGTCACCTGTTTCAACCACCCGCGTTCAGACCTGCCAGTGGGTCAGCCATCTTCTTCTTAGACCATATCAATGACATTCCAATTGTTAGAAAGAACTCACACTGAGCACAAGTCTGCCTCCCTGAAACTTCTGCCCTTGGGTCCAGTTTTGGCATTTTGGACCAATATAGATGACTAATCCCCCCTTAACATATGGGGTCAGGGCCTGCATTATCCAGGACTCTGCTACAAATGACAGAAAACTCACTTCAAACCACGTAAATGAAAAAGGACATTGGATGCCTCCTGGGAGCCAACTGCAGAATGGTGAGGATCAATCTATCTATACCCATGGTCAACGGGACCCAAGCATTCCAACTCTGCATTTCTCAGCTTGCCTTCTAGTTGTGTGTTTGCTTCATTATTTCAAGTTCTCCCAAATGGCTGGGGATATGAATACCACCATCTCTGCAAACACATCCTTGAACTCACAATCCAAGGGGGAAAAGACAAAAATCCCAGGGAAGAGCTTTGGTTGGTTTGGTTCAGGTCACCTGTCTGTCCCTGTGGCTGGAGGTCAGAGCACTGCAATTGAGGAATGGGGAAGGGGACACTTCTCTACAAAGCAGGGAGATTGGCTCCCAGACTAAGATGGTGCAGGATTCTAGTTAGACCAAATAGGACATCTGCCATACCTTGAATTGTCCTTATCTTTAGGTATTATGTTTTTAAAATGTGAGACAAAGTGTGGCCCTGACATTTACCATACTAGGTTCCCTCTGGATATGCTTGCGTTGGTCAGTAGTCTGACCATCTACCCACAGTGGAATCTACTGATCCCCAAGTGGTCTAGTCTGCATGGAACACAGCAGATCCATTAAATTCCGAGTTCTGGACATGGCTATCATAGTGCTGGGCCCAGAGTAGGTGCTCAATAAATAGTGAGCACTTGCAAGGATAACCATAAATCTCAAGCCAATTCTGTCTAAACATTTCTCCCAAAGGCAAGTAAGGTAGCCTTTGAGAAATCCATCAAACACAGCAGAACAGACACAGCCAGTTGGATGGAGCATGTGAAAGTGCCATGGGAGGCTATGGCGGGCTCATCTCACCAGATAACGCCTGAAACACCTGCTTCCGGAGAGGGCTTTGTCCTCCCAACTTTCAGCTCACTGGAACGACTCTCCCCAAGGGCAAAAACATTAAAATATGAAACTATTTAAAAACCCAAATCAAAGCCAAAAATCGCATATCCTTTTCTTGTCTAGGACTTTGGCTGCAAATGACAGAAAACTCAAAATGACAGTGATCTAAGTATGATAGATTATTTATCCTTTAAACTAAGGCCAGAAGTTAGAGGTCAAGGCTGCAATGTCAGTTCCACAATCACTGGGGACCCAGGCTTGCTCATTCTTATTTTTTTGCCATGTTGTTGGTCCAAGGCTGTGGCTCAATTTCCAATCATCACACCATGGTCCTCTTTAGCAGAAAGCAGGAAGAGATAAAGGGAGAAAGAGGGTAAAGACATGGTCCAGGGGTCTTTGAAGATTTCCAGGAATATCGCATAACACTTTCATTTACATCTCATGTTGCAACTTCGCTCTAGCCATGAGCGAGGTTGGGGAATAAGGTTTTTAGTCCAAGCAGCTTTGTGCTTTGCAAAAGACAGGAAATGAATATTGAGAGAGGCAACCAGGATCCCTGTCAATCAATGCTGCCAGGAAGAAAAAGCTGGTTCTAAAGTGTGCAGGCAAAGGCAGGGAAGTTAGGACATGTCATGCTTTGGTTTGTGCTGCAATTCTGGTGGGGATTTGGGGAAGGGAGACTTCAGTCCCTTCTCCATCAGGCTGCTGTCCAGTCATCTTCTACAGAATTAACCAAATCAGATCCAGCTTGCCATCTTGGTTTCCTGTAAGCTCAACTCTCAAACCTGGTATGCAAGGTATTCTGTGCCTGTCCCAGTTCTGCCTGGTAGCAAGAGCAACCTGCCACTCTCCTGTACGACAGCCACACCCAGCTCCTTGTCATTTCTAAAGGAGCTCCCTCTACACATGCAGTTCCTGGTGCTTGGAATGCAGTTTCCTCCCCTCCTTGCAGTAATTTCTCAAATATTGAACTTTCGAATGGAAGCTTGTCAGGACATTCCCATAGGCCCATGGTCCATCATGCTTTCCTTTTTGGTTGCTCAAAGCCTTCCTCAGATATGCCAGACTTCCTTGTCTTTTATCTGTTTGCCTGTTTTTCTCATTGCTGACCACCCTATTTAAAACAGCAACTCGTGTCACAATAGAGCTCCCCCCCCGCCCCCATCCTGCTTTATTTTTGCTTTTTCTTCGTAGGTCATAGGACCACCTGACATCTTCTTATGTAGCCATTTTCCCCCATATATTATTGTCTGTCTCCTCCCTCTAGAAAGTAGTATTTCCAAATTCCTGGTTGATATTTATTTCAGGGATTTTGGAACAACAACAAAAAGACAGTTTCTTGAAATTCTCCAAATCATAACTTATTCTTTTTAAAGATCTAAAAAATATTGTTTCATAACTTCGCTTGTTTAAAAATGATAATGAGTGACCATCAAAGTGAACAGAGAATCATTTATCTTTGATGGGGTTATACCAAAAATTTCAGAGATTTTTTGTTTTGTTTAGAAAACCTGGTATCACACATACCCCCAAATTAAAATGCTTGTTAACTATAAACCAACATGTTGAGATAATATATTTCAAAAATCTACAAAAATGATTTCTACCTGATGTTTTGATGAAAGATTAAGTGAGACTATTAAACAGATACTTTTTTATTCAACATATGACAAATATTTTAGATACAAAATTTTTTTTCATTTTTTGTTGATTCATTATAGTTAAGAGTGAATCCAAAAGTGCCCTTCAAGCTGGGTACATATTGCTTCATATAAGCTTATTTCCCTAATTTTGTCTGCCTACATTGTTCTGCCAATAGGAAGTAAATTCTAAGAGAAGGTTGACAGTTTGTAAGGCTTAGACCAGGCCCTCAACATTCTACAAGTTCTTGTCATTTCACATGTATTAAAGGTGAGTTTTTCAGTACTGCATGTGTTCATGTTTGTTTGTTTATTCTGACAGAGACAGAGAGAAGGGGGAAGGCCCAGAGCAGTCTCCATATTTGTACATCATCAGTTTTCTCGACATGGTTTTTTGTTCCACACAGGAGGGCGGGGGCCGCGCAGGGCAGGAATTGGGCTGGGGGCCTCCCGCATGGGAGGCACACCCCCTTGAGCCAGGGGCCAAGCCAGGGGCCAAGCCAAGGGGCGAGAACCGAACTGGAGGCCTCCCACATGAGAAGTACACCCCAGCTCAGGATATGGGCCCACATGGGCCAGAGCTGGGGTTCGATTCTTGGTCCCCGGGGCTGCAAAGCAAGCACTTAACCCACTGAGCCATCCCAGCTTCCCCTCCTGTGTACTTTTTTAATATTTAGATTTTCTTTTAAAGAAACATATTTTCAGTTGATCCCCACTCCCCCCCGCCCCAAATTCTACAACTTCAGTGTGAGGCAACACTGTAAGAGAGGGTTGACCCTTCAGTTAGTAGTAACAGCAGCAATGATAATATTAATTAGTAATAGAGATAACAGTAAGAGCTGTTTGTTTGTTTTTTTAGCTCTTATTATATACCAGACATTGTTTAAATCTTTAAAATTTCTTATCTCCATGGGAAGAGATAGGATTATTACCCCCCCCCCCATTTTATTGAGAAGGTCACAGAGAAAGGTTAGATAACTTGTTCAAGGTCATGAAACTAATCAGTAGGAAAACCAGGTGTCTAGAATGCTTGGCTCTCTGGATTGCATACTTTTGACAAGGACAACTCCAGAACAATTTTATTCTACATGGTGTGTGTTTCCAGTAGAAAGTAGCTATTTACTCACTGCTGGTCCCCTGTGCTGGTTAGACCGCGGTACAGTGCTATGTTTGGTTTGGGGCTGTTCTAATTGGAGTCGTGCGAGAAAGGGTCTAGAAATAAGCCGTGAAATGAGGGGCCCAGAGCCTGGTCAAGCTGGGGCTGGGAATCGGAAAGCAGGGACTACTTCCCTTTGTCCAGGTCCCTGCTCAGGTGTGGTTTCTCTAGAGAGATATCTTCCCTCGTTCCCCTGTTTAAACCCAGTCCCATTGCTCTGGGCGTTCCGTTTAATTTTTCCTCAGAGCACTTATTGCTACCTGACGTTTTCGGACACATTTTTTTTTTTACCAAAAGCCATTGTCTATCTCCCCCACTGGAGAGTAAACTCCATGAGTTCAAAGATATGGTCTAGTACAGTCTTCTCTCCAGAGACAAGAATAGTGCCTGGCACAGAGTAGACATTCAATATGTTTGCTGAGGGAATATATAAGTCTGAGTTTCCCAATAAAAACATTGATATCCTATTCTAGTTCTTGTCCATGAACCAATTCAATTTGTACGCACTGTATTAATATCACAGAGAGAATTTTCTATTCTTGATTTTTCTTTGATACTGAGGTGGGCATATTTTTCTTTTTTTCTTTCTTTTGCTGCATTGAAATCTCACCTACCTCTTCCCTTTGTCATCTCTACCCTCCCAAAGGCAATTAATGTTAGAAGTCTATCTTCCCACATCTTTCTCCATGGTCTCTAATCATGTACATATGAGGGCTGTCCAGAAAGTATCCAGCCATGTAATATGAAAAATAGAGGCATTTATGGTTGGATTTTTTTTTCAGACAGCCCTTGTATATGACATGTACATGTAAGTTTTTTTTATTATTTTACAAAATAGATATTTTACGTATCTCTTACATTCTGCCCTTTTCACTTAAGTATATATAGTGGAAATTCTTCCGGATTCAAACAGAGAACAGAAAAGCAAACAAATAAACACAGCCTAATACCTCAAGGTATAATTATTAGCAATTTCTACTACATTTTTTACTGATAGGCATTTTGATTGTTTTCCATTTGTTGCCATTTCTTTCTTTCTTTTTTAAATTGTTTTTGACAGAGAGAGAGAGAGAGAGAGAGAGAGAGAGAGAGAGAGAGAGAGAGAGAGAGAGAGAGATACAGAGACAGAGAGAGAACTGAACTGAGGGAACTCCCAGGATCAGCTCATGGGTCCGCACGGGCCGGGGCCGGGATTTGATCCTCAGTCCCCGGCGCTGCAAAGTGAGCGCTTAACCCACTGAGCCATCCCAGCTTCCCCTTGCCATTTCTTTCAATCCTGCAATTTGCATTCTTACCAAGGTGACCAGATGTCCCGCTTTTGGCGGGACAGTCCCGATTTTTAACAATTTGTCCCGCGTCCCACAGCGTTTTAAAAAGTCCCGATTTTTGGAAAGAATGCACGACAAGCTAGGGAACGGCGGGAGATAGACCAAATTTTTAATCAAGAACCCCCACCCCCCCCCACCCCCACCCCCCGGTCAATGGTGTCCCACTTTACCAATGTTAAAATCTGGTCACCTTAATGACATGCATATTCTTTTGACCTCCTGCTTTGTTTCTATTTGTTACACTGCCGAAAGTGGGATTTCTGAAGTATTAAGGTGTGTGATCTGACTAGATCTGCCATGTTCCTCCCCCAAAGGACAGTAGCAATTGTGGTCCCACCAGCAAAGCCCAAGAAAGCCCTTTTCCCTCTACAACCCTGTGTGGGGAAGCAGACCTTCTCTGGCTTCCTGGGTGCTCCTGTGAAGAGCCCCGACCTCTGAGACAGAGAAGTGTGCCCGTGTGAAGACAGAGAATGTCTGCCTTCACTTCTCCCAGGCACATTAGCCTGTTCACACACCAGAAGGGTTAGATCTGTAGCCATTTATTTAATTCCTCTAATCCAAAAGGGTAATCACATTTTTTATCTCCCCAGGAGGAGTGAATGATTGTGACTGGCCTAGGTCCCTAGAGATTAAGCTTCCAAAGTGCCAGGAATACTCAACTGCTCTCTTTCTGGGAATTTACATTTCAAAGGGGACCCAGCCCAGTCCTTAGAGGTGTCTCTTGTTTGTCAAAGCCCAAAACAACAGGGCTCCACTGGCCCTTGGAGATGCTTTTACTTTCCAAAAGGTTAAAGTGAAAATCCCAGATCCTTCCCATTCCTTCTCCAAGGAGCCAAGGATTTTCTCCCTGTGTTCCACCTCGCTCCTGTACACAAATGGAGGAAATTCTTTTTCCATCCTTTGTCTGTATAGGGTGAAACCTGCCTCGCAAGGGAGAATTTTGGTCTGCACTCGCAACACGGCCTTTGGGCCAAGTGTTAGTGTCTGGCACAGAAATGTACCCATGGCTGTATCAAAAGAGAACTCTCTTCTACGGCCCCAGGGACTCGTATTTCTGCGGTCTCCACCTACACAAGGTACACACATAGTGCCAGTGGGGTAACATTCCAGACCTGTCACAGTTTCTGACAAAACATTCTGCCAGCACTGGGAATGCTCACTATTTTTATCATCTGCCAATCGATTGGGTGAGTATTGGCTTCTCACAGTTACTTGAATTTTATTCCCCTGTATCTCAGTGAAATTGAACATATGTCGTTAGATGTTTCCGGGCTGTGTGTGTGTCTCTGTGTGTGTATCTGTGTATGTGCGTGAGAGTTGCCTTTTCATAAATTCTGCCCGATTTGTTTCTAGTTGACAAACATATTGAATGTCAACTCTGTGCCAAGCACGCGTTCTCATTGAAATGTTTCCCGTCACTTTGGGTGGGCTGTTTTTTGTAGTCATAGAGTTAATGAATGTAGACGGACCGTGGCTCTTATAAGCAAATGTTTTGCAAGTATTTTTTTCTGCCAGTCAGCCTTTCTTCATGATATCGACCTCTCCATTACAAGCCTTTGTCTGATTTCTATGTGCTACCAAACAGGAAAGGGGTCTTAATGCCTACTACGTGCAGGTCCAAATGCTGAAGCATATACCAACCTCCTGGTTGTTAAGAGGGACTAGAATCAAAGGGAAAGAGGCCTTCTCAGGAGATTAGGGTAAGGACGATATGTCCATTGGAAACCTGTCTGACGCTGAGTCTGATACGGAGATAGGAAGAGCCACTATTGTGGATGAAAAGGGTTTAATAATATACTATTAAACCTGAGCAGCTCAGGGGAGGCCAGCATGGCGGGCCCTATAACTCAGAACCCAAAATTAACCACAAATGGAGGTCTGAACAAAAAATACCTAACTAAGGTGGGTTATGGCAGGTAACCACATTGTCCTTGGCCTGTAGCTTCCTTGACAAAGGTCAGCCTTTACCATAAGTGAGCCTATTGTCTTTTTGCATCTAAGATAACATACTCTTGGAATGTCAGAGTCATCCCTTTTTCCGGATCCTCCAGGACACCCACTGCACCAGAGCAAGAAAGAGAATGCCTCATTGTTATGTTGTTCCCTGATTTAGCGTATCTATGTGCTGTAAAATGCTAACTATTAACTATCCTGTACCCACAAATGTAAAAGAGGTATCTGTCTCTCCAATTTACTTTTTATCCAATCCCAGAGATTTCCTGCTTTGCTTTCTCTCAATCTCTCAATCTACCACTAAAGAATTTCAGATAACCCTCCTCCTTTAGTTTTAATTTATAAAATAAGTGACAAAAACTCCATTTTCAGGAGCATTTTCTCAGTCTGTTGAGATTTTCGCTTCCTGGCCATTGTCATCAGTTTGGCTCAAATAAACACAGTAAAGTGCTCTACAGCTGTAGACGGCGTTTTCAACACTACTCAAGGAAAAGAGTGGCTGATGGTCAGTATGCCCCAACCGGCTGCTCACTGAAGCTTGGGGCTTAGACTTGACAAAGATAGTGGGGAACTTTGGGGAAACTATCAGGCTGGGAGGCCTGTGGGCAGAGCTGGGCTCCTTGAACTCTATGGTGCGACATTCCCGTTTATAAACCTCTTGGTTCTCACTTGCTGCCTCTCTGCCATCGATATCTATAGATCCTCCGTCTTGGCATATAGCCAGGACGTGCACGTGGCCCGTCGAGTTCATGTATGCTGAAGCTGCCAGCACTTTTTCTGCCTTTTTCCTCTTTTCCCGAATAAATCCCTCTGCTAATGGACTACCTAGTCAATGTTATTAATATCTGGTCAGCTCATCCTCAGCTTAGGAAGAACTTCGGCATCTTGACCTCTGCTTTAGCACGGGCCAGCGGGCATGCAGCCAGAAAGCAGAGCCTGCACCCCCTTCTTCTCACCCCCCTCGGGTGGGAGGGTCACAGAAGAACAAACTGAGCAGGACCACAGCCAGCAGGAAAAGAGGAGGCGCCAGGAGGGCTGTCTGTGAACCTGAAATGAACAGGCTGCACAGCGGGGCTGAGGCTGCTGAGGCAGAGACAGGGGAAGTGGGGCCCAGCCTCCCCGCTGGGGCCTGAAGCAGGAGGTTCATGAGGTGAAGAGAACTGACTCTCCTGGGGAACCTGGTTTGGGAGGTAGAGGAGGCCCAGACTGAACACTTCTCCGGCTCCCACAGGCCACATGCTGGGGGCATTCCCTCAGCAACTTTTATCTGTAGAAAGAAACCACTTGCTGGCTGATCAGAAATGGAAGTTTCCTTTCCAGATGCAAGTTCTGAGTGTAGAAACACCATGAGAAATGAACGACTTGATGAAAACTGGAACTTCCGTGGCCTCCAGCCTCTCAGAAGCAAATAGAGGCCTTGTTTCCAGGGACAATTGGCCATAGCATAACTTGGGGGTCAGAGGGGCACACTGATCCCCGAGAGATAGCAGCAAAGTCCAGGCTGAGAGGGAGAGAGGCTGCCCTTTGGCTGTGGCTGGGGTCCTCCTGACTCACTGTCGTTCTCCTGGGGAACAGCCAATATGTGCAGAGAGGCCCAGGTGTGCATTGCGGGTACTCAAATCTCATTCTTTCCTTGTGTCTCCGTGGCGAGAGTGCCTGTTACACACCTGAAGACTGGCGAAAGCTGGCAGCCAGAAAAGAAAGACGAGTCAGAAGTTAGGGTCACACTCATCTAAAGAAGCGTGTGGAGCTGTTTTAGTGACTAGATTGGGTGGGACTTACTTAGCTCCTTGCCCAGGTGTATGAAACGAGCTGCATCTGGCTACAGGCTGTCTAGCAGAACTTGCACGAGGGTGGGAATGTTTCATATTTGCACTCTGGGACATGGTAGCCCCTGGGCACGAGTGGCAACTGAGCACTTGGAATGTGACTGTTGTGACTGAGGAAGTGGATTTTTTAAATAAGATTTTATTGTTTGAGAGAAGGAGAGAGAGAGAGAGAGAAGTGGGGAGGGCCCAGAGCAGTCTCCATAGTTGTACACCATTAGTTGTGACATGGTTTTATTCCACACAGGTGGGTGTGGGGCTGTGTGGGGTGGGAACCGAACTGGGGGCTTCCTGCATGAGAGGCAAATACCTTCACTGCTGATCCATCCCCGTGGTTACCAGTTGTGTCGCAGTTCAGCATATGGGTTTCATGGGCTGGGACCAAGATTCGATCCCCAGACCTCAGGATGGTGAGGCAAGTGCTCAACTGCTGAGCTATCCCAGTGTCCCTAATTTTACTTGATTTTAATTCATTTAGACTTAAACCTAACTAGCTACTGTAGTGGCTAGCGAATATTGTAGATGCCCAGCACTAGTGCAAAGGTATCAGCAGTTTGGGCTCCAGGGTAAGACAGGGAATTATGCTACCTTCACTTCCTAGTCCCGTGAACTCAGAAAAGCAACTTCATTTCTTTGTGCTTCCGTTTCCCCTTATCTAAGTCGGGGCTAATGGTACCAACCTCTCAGCCTTGCTGGGAATGCTAACTGACATCACCCAGGGAAGTGAGTAGCCAGAATCCTGCCTCCTAAGAGAAGTCCCCAGGAAAGATTGGCTCCTATTCTCAGAGGCCTATTCAAATTCACAAACACAGAGCAAACATTGTTCAAATAATTCTGCTCAGTCCTGAGAACCCACACCTGTAGATCAAGGTGGAGCTGCCAGGGACTTTTGGGTCACTAGGAAGCCCTTAGAACTGGAGGCTGCAAGGGATGGGGAGTCTAGAGAAACAGACTCCTGCTTGGCAAGGTCTAAGTTCATGGGCTTTGGATCTCTGATGCCTTAGGCTTCCTGGATGGTGGGGAAGGTTGTCCTAAGATTTCATAGCTCAGCGTTTTCCTAAAATTAAAAAAAAAAAGTTTTATTTTATTGTTTTTGACAGAGAGACAGAGACAGAGGGAGAAGGGCCCAGAGCAGTCTCCATAGCTGTACTTCATAAGTCTTTGACATGGTTTTGTTCTACATAGGTGGGCAGGGACCGTGCAGGGTGAGAACTGGGCTGGGGGGCCTCAGGAGGCATGCCCCTTAAGTCGGGGGCCAAACTGGGGGTGGAAAGGCAAGAACTGAACTGGGGGCTTCTCACATGGGCAGCTCGCCCTGGTGCAAACCAAACTGGGGGCCTCCCACATGGGAGACACGCCCCCATAAGCTGGGGCTGGAGCCCAAACTGCTGATACCTTTGCACCAGTGCTGGGCATCTACAATATTCGCTAGCCACTACAGTAGCTAGTTAGGTTTAAGTCTAAATGAATTAAAATCAAGTAAAATTAGGGATACTGGGATAGCTCAGCAGTTGAGCACTTGCCTCACCATCCTGAGGTTTGGGGATCGAATCTTGGTCCCAGCCCATGAAGCCCATATGCTGAACTGCGACACAACTGGTAACCACGGGGATGGATCAGCAGGAGGGCCTCCCAAATGGGAAGCACACCCCAGTTGAGCATTTGGGTCTGCACAAGGAGGGGCTCAATCCTGGGACCCCAGGGCTGCAAAGTGAATGCTTAATCCGCTGAGCCATCCTGGCTTCCTTGCGTTTTCTTAAATTTTGCAAGTCACCTCTAGTTCTGTTGCCTGCAATGAGTGCCCAAGGGTTGGGAGCTATGTTGAATTCTGTGTTAGGACTTGGTGACCAGATGATGACTGGGTGACAAAATGATGTCATTTGCCTCCTGTGATACTGTCATTTATAAGAAATAGGTATTTGGTTCTGACTTCCTTTATTTCTGGCATAGAGCTCCTAAACCCTTGGAATTTCCTAAGTGAGGAGAGCAATAAAGGGGTCTTTTGTTGTGTTAATGAAGTGACTTTTGGACCACTCCTAAAGATGGGGGATAGTTACCAGGAGAATCAACCAAGTGAATAGAGGGTTGGAACTTTCTGTGTGCCTCCTACCCCCAGAGAGGGTGGAGGATGAATTATCACCAATGGGTTAATCAGTAATGACTCTGAAATGAAGCCTCCATAAAAACCCAAAAGGATGAAGTTCATAAAGCTTCTGGGTTGGTGAATGCAGCGGGATTTGGGAAGAAGGCATGGAAGTTTCATGCCCTTTTCCTAGACCTGGCCCTATGCATCTCTTCCACCTGGCTGTTCCTGAGTTATATTCTTTTATAATAAACCAATAATCTAGTAAGTAAGTAAAAGGTTTCTCTGAGTGCTGTGAGCCACTGTAGCAAATTAATCGAAGACAAGGAAGGGGTCATGGGAATCTCCAATTTATAGCCAGTCAGGTAGAAGCATAGCCCCAAGCCCCCAGCCTGGTTCCTGGCCTGCACAGCCCTGTGTCCACCTGTTGGGTAAAAGTATATAAAAAACTAGGGGAAGCCAGACAGCGCAATGTGTTAAGCTCTCACTTTGCAGCCCCGGGGACCGAGGATTGAATCCCAGCCCTGGCCCGTGTGGACCCATATGCTGAACTGGGGAGTGCCCCCATTTCAGTTCTCACTGGGGTGAGACCCAGGCCCAGTTCCTGCCCTGTGCAGCCTCGTGCCCACCTGTGGAATGAAACTATGTGGAAAAACCGATGATGTGCAACTGTGGAGACTGTTCTGGGCCCTCCCTCTTCTCTCTGATTCTGTGTCTGTATCTCTCTTTCTCTCTGTCAAAAACAATAAAAATAAATCTAAAAACAAAACAAAACTAATGACCTACAACTATGGAGACTGCTCTGGGCCTTCCCCTTGCTCTCTGCCTCTCTCTCTGTCAAAAAACAATAATACGGTAATAAAAAAAAAATACTACATGAAATGTGCTTCGTCAGAAGGCTATAGAGTCCTGGCTTTTTTATGACCGCAGAAGTTAGGGGACCCAAGGTCGCTGGTGGACTATGACCCGGGGGTCCTAGCTAAGGACAGAAGCTGCCTGTTCATGCTAAGGACATCTTGGTGAGTGAAGATGAAGTTAATACAAGTAATTGGGAGTTGAGCACCTGTGGCTCATGAGCGCCACCTAGAGGAAGGGGTTGGAAGGTTACTGAGATTACCTGAGACGAGTGTGAGCTCTAGACAAGGGGTGTTTGGGGCCTGAAGTGTGAAAGCCTCCTGCATGTGTACTCGCCTGTAAGTTCTCTGCTAGGCATGGCTACGGCCGGTGGAAATAACCCTCACCTCCTACTCTGTCCTGTGTGACGGTGCCATGTCAGGAAGAACTCACAGCTCTTAAATCCATGCTCTCCTTGCCTTTGGCCAAGTCTCCTTTCATATCTCGTCACCACAGGGCCAGCATCAGCATCAGGGGGTTCCTGGAACAGTGGCTGGAGACTTGACCCCTCGTCCAAGAAGCCAAGTAGATCTTGCCCCTCTGGGAAGTAGGGCCGTGCAACTGAAAGTCCTCCAGCACTTTGAGACCTTCATAGTTTCACTGGACTGCCAGCAGTAGCAGCTTGGGCTGTGCCAAGTGCACCAGTATGACTGTTGGGATTCAAACTGTCAGTAAACAGGCTTCTCTGACCTCACCAGTGAGGTCAGGAAGTTCCGTGCTCCAGTACATATTCATACCCAGCAGTTACCTTTTTCCAATAAAAACCCCCATGGACGTGCTTTTGTAAAACAAACAAACAAACAAACAAAAAAAGCAGTTTTATTGAGGTAGAACTTACATATTAAAATGCATCCATTTTATGGGAACATTTGGTGACCTTTGACACATTTATACACCTGTGCAATCAGTATCACAGTCAATATATAGGACATTTACATCATCCTAAACATGTTCCCTGTGCCCTTTCTCAGTCAGTTGTTCAACCACTGATCTGCTTTCTGTCACAATAGGTTAACTTTGTCTTTCTTACAGTTTCGTATAAACAAGGGGTGTCCAATCTTTCCTGGACCACGTTGGAAGAAGAAGAGCTGTCTGGGGCCACACATAAAATACACTAACATTAATAATGATAGTTGATGAGAGTGTGTGTGGGGAAGCCACACAAAACAATCTTATAATGCTCTAAAAAAGTTTATGAATTTGTGTTGGGCTGCATTCAAAGCCGTCCTTGGACAGCTTAATATAAATGAATCCATATACAGTAGACTCATTTAACTGGCACCCATGGGATTGGTAGTTGCTGGATAAACGTAGTTTCTGGTTGCTTGAGGGTTACTATTAAAAATAGGCCTAAATAATAATATATCCCGTACCATACCATACTATACCCTATGTATTGCTTTGATATTAATATTGAAATACAGTAATTAAAAACAATTAAGCAACTTACTATAACACAGTTTTATTGTTAAAAAAAGCTTTGTGAATGCAGTATGCAATTTCAATTAAATGGCAGTCAATAAACTTTTCAACTTAATGAACCTCACTAACATAATTTTTTAACCTTCAAGTAACTTAGACACGCACACTTAAAACTGTTACAGGAGGGGTAGAGAGTTTCCTGGGTAGACATCGCATCAGGATTATCAGGATCTGAGGATGTAGCTAGGACAAGATCAGAAGTGGATGTGGGTGGTTCTGGATCTACATCAGTAGATGATGCTGTCCTGGTAAACTTGTGTGCAGCTTTCTTGAAAAATGAATGAATATCAGCTTGCTTTGGGGCCCTGTGCCTCTCACAAAGTCAGATTTTGCATGATGTGCAGCTGCACAACCTGCTGAGAGTTTATTTTAATTTTTATTTAAAGCATTTCTTTGATTTTTTTTTGCTGGTTGCTTGAGTTCTGGTTAATGGAGAGTCTACTGTAGTATGTATTCTTTTATCTCTGGCTGCTTTCACTTAGCCTAAGAATGTGGAGAGTCATCTATATCCTTGCATGTATCATGGGCAATTTTTATTATTACTGAGTAGTAGTCAGGTGTATGGATATACTACTGCTTATTTATCTCTTGCCCTGTTAATGGACATTTGCATTGCTTTTAGTTTTTTATTAGTATGAATAAAACTGCTATGAACATTTGCATACTAGTCTTTGTGTAGACATACGAGGGCTGGCCGGAAAGTATCCAGCCATGTAATAAGAAAAATAGAGGCATTAATGGCTGGATTTTTTTCTAGGCAGCCCTCATATGTTTTAATTTTTCTGAAGTAATGTAGAAGTGGAGTTGCTGAGTATTCGTATGCTTAACTTTATAAGAAATTGATGTTATGTTTTGTCAAAAAATTGTTTTGCATCTTTTGAGAAAATTGTATGGGTTTTCTCCTTTGATATGTCAATAGGGTAAAATATAAAAATTGAATTTCAAATGTGTAACATTCAAACTCTTGCTACATTGCCCTTTCATACATTGCCAGATTCACTTTGCTAAAATTTTGTTACAGATTTAAAATTTCTATTATGAAGGATATTGGTCTCTGTTTTTCATTTTTTGCATTGTGTTTGCCTGGTGTAGGTCTCAAAATAGCGTTGGTGTCATAAAATGAGTTGGGAAGTATGCCCTCTTCCTCTCTTCTCTGAATAGTTTGCATGGAATTGGTATTATTCCTTCCTTAAATGCTTGATGGAATTTGTCAGTAAAGACATCTGGGTTTAGAGGTCTCTTTGTCAGAAAATTTTAAATCACAATTTTCTTTTAACAAATATTAGGATACTCAGATTTCTTTGAGTCAGTTTTGTTCATTAGTATCTTTTAAGACATTTGTCTATGTCATCTAAGTTGTTGAATTCATTGGCAGAAATCTTCTCATAATCTCTTATTGTCCCCATAATGACTATAAACTTGATAGCGGTGTTCCCTCCTTCATTTCTGATATTGGCAACTGTGGTTTCACTCTTTTTAACTTAATCCGTTTGGCTAAGGGTTTGTCAATATTATCGATTTTATTTTTTTTTTTAAGGAATTAGCTTTTAGTAGTCTTATCTGTGGTCCTGTGGTTTCAGTTACCTGAGGTCAACTGTGGTCTGAAAATATTAAATGAAGAATTCCAGAAATGAACAGTTCGTATTTTAAATTGCGCCCTGTTCTGAGTAGCATGATGATAGCTCGCATGTCCCATTCCATCCTGCCTGGGATGTGACTCACCCCTTTACCCAGCAAATGCACCTTGTCTATGAGTACGCTCAGTGCTGTCTACACTCCACTCCCAGTGGGTAGTCACTGAGTAGACATCTTGGTTATCAGATGGACTGTCGAGATGTTACAGTGCTTGTGTTCAAGTCACCGGTCAAGTAACCTAGTGCTACATCACTGTGACCACATAATTCATCTGATTTCATCTCATCATATAGTCATTGTGTCCTCTCACTTCACCCCAAGAAGGGTGAGCACAGTACAAGATATTTTGAGGGAGACCAGAATCACATAACTTTTATCACAGTATGTTGTTATAATTGTTCTACTTTATTATTAGTTGTTATTGTTAATCTACTGTGCTTGATTTATAAATTAAACTTCATCATATGTATGTGTGCATGTCTGTGTGTATAGGAAAACATAGTATTATGTAGAGTTTGGTACTATCTGCTGTTTCATGGGGGTCTTGAATGTACCTTCCTTGGATAAGGGGAGACCATTATACTTGATATTTTTTTGTTTGATCATATACTTTTTCATTGATTTCTGCTCTTATTTTTATTATGGCTTTCTACTTACTTTGCATTTAATTTGCTGTTCTTTTTCTGTGTTAAGGTGGAAGTTGAGATAATTAATTTTAGATATTTCTTGTTCTTACCTTTAATTGTTAACTTTTCAAACATATATATATATAAAGTGAGCATTTCCTATAATTCAATCACGCTGAGGTAACTGCCTGTTTACCAACACTTAGCCTACCAAAGGAACTTGACATTCTAACAGATCACATGCCTTTGAACATACATGATTTTACTAAAGGCATTCCTTCAGAATACCTTGCTCAACATGGTTCTCTACCTGGTAAATTTCTACGTATTATGGTCTACTTCTAATGCCACCTCCTCCTATAATTTTCCTTCAGTTCTTCTAGTCAGAGTTACTTGTTCTCTTCTCTGTATACCCATTGGAGTCTGTACATGACTTTGCTGTAGTGTTCATTACATCAGCAAGGTAGAACGTGAATATGATTCGTTTTCAGAATCCGAATTTGTGTGTGTTGTGCTGCTTTCTTGAAACTTTTCTGTTGGGTTTTAGAGCAGCGATCTATGATTCGTAATTTGCCACTTTTTGTTTTTTTTTGGTTGTTGTTTGTTTTTTAAATTGAGATATAATTCACATACAATAAAACTCACCTTTTAAAGATGCACAGTTAATTTAAATTATTACAAGTTTTTAATCCAAAATGTCTTCATAGAAAGAATTATATGTGCCTTAGTATTTCTAGTTTCTGGTACAGTACTTAACATCCAATAGTAAGACACTCATATTGTATTTCCTGAATAAAAAAATAAATATTTACTCTGTGCTCTAAGCTAGTGCTTCCCCAAATCAGTGTGTTTGCAGAGTTTTAAAATGTAAATTCTGATTACGAGGTGGAATCCAAGATCTAAATTTCTAACAAGATTTTATGTGATGCCAGTGCTGCTGATGGGAGGAGGATCACACTGAATTGCAAGGTTCTTAAATAAAGATAGTTCCCCTGAGCTCTCACAAGGGGGCGCAATGGGCAAACATTTCTACTATTTACAATCTGAACGAATTCATGTGATGTGATTTCAGCAGCTGTTTTGCTAATTATTATTTATTTTATGGAACAGGCACAGTAGATATCTTAGTATACTAAAAGTAGATTTTCCTTTAAACCAAGTTTATCCAATGCACATGGCCCAACACATATTTGTAAACTTTCTTAAAACATTATGAGATTTTTTTTTGCAACCTTTTTTTTTTAAGCTCAGCTGCTATCCTTAGTGTATTTTAGGTGTGGCCTAAGATAATTCTTCTTCTTCCAACGTGGCCTAGGGAATCCAAAAGTTTGGACACCCCTGCTTTAAACTGTATCTTCTAAATAATTTGCCACGATTGTGCTCACAGACACTGGAAACATTTAATCTGTTAATAGAAGTGTCAAATAAGAACTGTGCTAAAAATACTGTTAGGTATGAGAGATCTGAAAGATGTGGAAATAATAATAGTAACCATAGAAGTAATAATGATAATGGTAGTTTTTTAGTGATACCTATTAAATGTGTGGGATAGTACTAGCTATCTTACATAGATGGTTTTATTTAATCCTCACAACTGTCCCATGAAATAGCTAACATTGCCCCTCACTTCACAGGTGAAAAAAAAACCCACCAATGCTTAGAGAAATTAAATAAAATGCCCACATTCTGGAGGTCATTATTGGCAGGGTAGTGTTTAAGTATGCTCCATTTTTTTTCCCAAATTCCACATACCTGTGTGCTATGCCGCTTCCTGGGAATTTTCTTTTGGGATTTACAGCAGTGGTCTTTGGTCTGTGATTCTTGATTTGCCGTGCCCTTTTAAAAAATTGAGATATGATTCATATGCCATGAAATTCACCCTTCTAATATGGTTCACTGCTTCTTAGTATAAATGCAAATTTGTACAACCTTTGTTACTACCTAATTCCAGATCTATTTTGTCATCCCAAAGAGAATCCATGCCCATTACCAGTCACTCCTCTTTTCCCCTCGCTCCAGCTCCTGAAAACCACTAATTTACTTTCTATCCTTATGTATTTGCCTATTCCAGGCATTTCCTATAAGCAGAATCTTACAATATGTGGCCTTTTGTGTCTGGCTTCTTTCACTGAGCATAATGTTTTCAAAGTTTAGCCATGTTATAGTACACATCTATCCTCCATTCCTTTTTATATCTGAACAATATTTAATTATATGGATATATAAATTTTGTTTAGCCATTCATCAATGAATAGACATTTGGGTTGATTCCTTTTTTAAGCAATTATGAATATGAACATGAACTTTATATATACGTTTTTGTGTAAACATGTTTTCAGTTCTCTTGGATATGTACCTAGGAGTGGAATTGCTGGATTATATGTTAACTCCATGTTTAGGTTTTTGCGGGACTTCCAGAATGTTTTCCAGGGTAGCTGAACCATTTTACATTCCCAATAGTGGTGTTCCCCATATACTTGCCAATGCTTAGTATTGATTTACGCATGCTCTTGTGATAAGGAGCTAATTGAAGGGGGGAGCCACCAAGTTCTTAAACATCTTTCAAAATAAGATGGCCTTTCATTTCTTTGAAGAGATGAGTGGTTTCTATATGCTACTGTGAAAAGACCGCTGAACTGAGCTTCTCTGTCATTAATCACCATTCTCTATCATTAGCTGTGTGACCCTGTGGTATGACCTCATCCTTCAGATTCTCAGCTGTAGATCTGGGATAAGAAAACCTTACTTGCTTCCCTGGTGGTCTTGGTATGAAGCTAAAATCCAAGAGCCAGGGCATGAGAAAGCACTTTCCCAAATGAGTTGCCAGAGAGTTGATAAAGTTTAAGTACCAGCACCTCTCTCTTGCATGGGTCCCGTCTCAGGCCCTGGCCTGTGTCCACTCTGTGACTTTTGTGGTACCCTAGTGGCCAGGGGCATGTTGAGTGGTTTTTGCATGACTTATTTTTAATAAGGTGAGTCCTAGGTATTGACAATGTTATGTAGCTTCATTTATTCAACCACAACTGTATTACATGTAGTATTAGTACCTGTATGAATGTTGGGAATACGATTTTCAGTAGGATAGTTGGAGATTTTAATACAGCTCTCTTGTACACCACCTGACAGAGCAGAATTAAAATAAGCAAAGCTATATAAGAATTAAACACTACGACTCCTATCCCTGAAAAAATAGATTCACACCACACTTTATATCCAACAAATAGAATATATATGTACATTGTGATCATACATTAGATGTTTATTAAAACTGGCCATGCGCTCAGTCATTGAAAATGGTCCAGTTTATTCCAAAGAGTCCATATCATGCAGATTATGTCCTGTGATCATAACACAATAAAATGAAAAGTTAATAACAATAAAGAAATTTCCATTTGCTCAAAAAGAACCAACAATACACAAGAATACCCATAAAAACAGTACCTCAAATCTTTAGGTTAAAGGGATCATCATATATCAAAATTCATGAGACACAGCCAAAGCAGTCTTTAGAGGGGAAATTATAGTTTTGTAGTTGTAAATACATTTGTCAGAAAACAGGAACATTTGAAGGAAAGTAAAAACGGCATTCCACTACAGTAGTTGAAGAAGACTGTAAGCTCTACTAGTGAGGATATAGAGAAGTACAGTGCAATTCCTGTTCTGACTTACACACATCTAAGATGCTGAGCGGAGCCCACTGGAAGGGCATCTAACTTGGAGAGGTGACATGTGAGCTCTTGGATGGACTGTGAAGAATTCGATTAAAATCTGGGAGAAAGAAACCTGGGAAAATCAAAAAGCAAATGCACTGAACTGAGAAGCAGCCAGTGGCTGTGTCCAGCTACAGTGAGGGTCCTGTGGAGAAGAGGTTGGAGAGAAGCGGGGGGTCATGTCAGACCAGGACAGCTTTGTCATGAAGTGGAAGGCCTAGGGGAAGCTGGGATGGCTCAGCGGGTTAAGCGCTCGCTTTGCAGCCCCGGAGCCTGAGGATCGAATCCTGGGCCCGGCCCATGAGAACCCACATGCTGGTCTGGGGAGTGCCCCCCAATTCAGTTCTTACCGGAGCCTATGTGGGAGGATCCCCGCCCAGTTCCTGCCCTGTGCAGCCCCGTGCCCACCTCTGGAGTGAAACTATATGGAAAACTAATGCTGTGAACTATGGAGACTGCTCTGGGCCCTGCCCCTTCTCTCTGTCTCTCTCTCTGTCAAAAAACAATAAAAAGAAATCTTTAAAGAGGAAGGCCTAACACATTTTTTTTTTTTAATACGAGAATGAGAATGATCAGTGTAAGGAAGTGATGAAGAGTATGAGCTCTAGAATCATGCATATTGTGAGACTGAAGCTGTGTGCTCATGGGCAAGCCACGTGACCACTGCAAGCCTCAATTCTGTCATCTGTCAGTGAATAATAGTAATAAAAGTTACCTGACAGGTTTATTGGGCCTATAAAGCACTTAGCACAGAGCCTGACATAGAGTTGGGGTTTAATCTGTTGTTCCTGTATGATTATTTATAGCACCCACTTTTACTATCAAAAGTGACTCTGTTTGGCTGACAGACAGTATGGTCACTCCTAACTGGCAATCCTTGTGTCCACTCTGTGTGTGTGTTTTACAAAGGTCATCCGGAATGTATATTGGAGAATGGGTTTGAAGGACAGGAGACTAGAGTCAGAGAGGTCAGTTAGGAGGGGCTTGAACCAGGCAGGTGAGAAGTGACTGGAGAGTTCACAACAGAGGTGTAATTTCTTTTTAAGGAAGCAGCACGTACACAGCTGGTGACTAATAAGATGCTCCTAGGCTAAGCTGACCAGACATACCATTTGAAACAGGACAGAAAACAGCAGTACTGTCTGTGCCGTTTCAAACGGTGTGTATGATCTGGGCTAAATTCAAGGTATCAATACCATTGTTTTCTGTTCTGTTTCACACGGTACATCCAGTCAGCCTCTCCTAGGCTTATATTAATGTTTCTTAGATGACCGAGTGGATGGTGACAAGGACTTCACCAAGGTGGGGCTTATAGAAGGAAGCACAGATTCAGGACGGAGGTGTGTGACATAGTGAATTTTGGACATGTTTAAGATGGCTGAGGACCACACCGTGGAGTTCATTAGAGGGTCAGAAAATAGACTCTGAAGTTCAGAGAGAGGCCAGGTCTGGAGATGGAGATAGGAGTCTTATCTGTGTGTGTGAGCAAATGAGATCACTCAGGGAGAGAAGTGAAAGGTGAGAGGAGACGAGGGCTGAAGACCAAGGCCCGAGGAACTCTGCCAAGTAGGCATCCCTCAAGGATTGGTTGGTTGCCTGGGCAAGGCAGCCGAAACGCGGGGCGCAGAAGCGGAGGCGGGCAGAGTCTCAGGACACAGTCAGTTGTCAATGATGTCAGTGCTGTGGGGAGGTCAGATACGACGAGGGCACAGACCTGCCACTGGGTTCAGCCGTGGGTGAGGCCTGGCTTCTTTGGAAAGGAAAGTTGTGTGGCGTGCCAAAGCTGGAAACCATTTGCAGAAAGTTTAGTTTTGAATGGCCACTCAGGAGGAATGAAGAGTGACGTTATATTGACAAAATGTCTCAGAACCATAGATTTAAGTCAAAGCTGTGATTCTGATGATTAAAATAATTCGTCAGAAAGTTATAGTGGGATTCTCCTGGCTGATGAGCAAGCATCCGTAGTTGTTGCTTACTGTGTACTGATGTCATGTAGTCCCTCGTGATCTTGTGTGATACTCGCAGTGACGGGATGAGAGGTGTGCCCCTTTGGCTAAGGCAGACAGGGATGCTCAGAGGCCCTGTGTGATCCGCTCAGTATCATTCTATTACCACGTGATAGTACCTCATGTTGCTCTATCCCTGACCCACCCCCAAAGTCCATGTTTGTTCCTCTGAGCCTTGACTCCAACCTCATAACATCCTCCACCTTTTAAAGTGTCTGGAAAAAAAAATTGAAAAGCAACTGCTACATACCAGTAGTAACCACTTTTTTTTTTATTATTATTATATTTTATTGTTAAATTTAATGGGGTGACATTGGTTGGTAATAATCAGACAGTTTCCCAATGGACAATTCCACATCACATCACCCATGCATCGCATTATGTGCCCAGCTCCCAGAATCAGCTCCCCCTCCAACCCGATATATCTGGTGCCCACTCCCCCCTCCCCACACAACTCTCCCTCCCTCCTCCCCCCTCCTCCCTCCTCTCCAGGTAAACACCAAACCATTGAGTGTGTCCATAATGCTGGTGCCCTCTCCCACCTCCCCTCCCTCTCTCCCTCCCCCCTCCTCCCCTTCCCTCAGGCGTAACCACTTTTTATAATAAAGAAGTTTAAAGTTCACATAACTTTAAAAGAAGGCAATCATGGGATGCCAGGGTAGCTCAACAGGTTGAGCGCTTGTTTTACAACTGCAAGGTCCCGGGATCAAATCCTGGCCCCGGCCCGTGCAAACCCATATGCTGAACTGTGGGGTGACTGTAACCACCAGGATGGCAGTGAAGGTTCTCGCCTGCCATGGGGAGGCCCTGGGTTTGGTTCCCACCCCGCTTGGCCCCACATTCACCTGTGTGGAATGAAACCATGTCACAATTAATGATGTACAACTATGGAGACTGCTCTAGGCCCCCCCCCCCCCCCCCCCCCCCCCCCCCCCGCTCTCTCTCTCTCTCTCTCTCTCACCTTCTCTCAAACAATAAATCTTAAAAAAAAAATAAAATAAAGGCATTCCCTTGTCAGGGAAACCTAGGGATCTCAGAAATATATATATATTTTTTTAATGGATGGAATTGGCCAGCATATTCTGAAATTTATATTTATTTGTTTATTTATTTTTTAATTGTTTTTTGACAGAAAGAGTGAGAGAGATATACTGAGACAGAGAGAGAACTGAACCGGGGGAGCTCCCAGTTCAGCATATGGGTCCGCACGGGCCGGGGCCGGAACTCGATCCTCGGTCCCCAGCGCCGCAAAGCGAGGGCCCAACCCACTGAGCCATCCCGGCTTCCCCCTCAGAAATATTAAAAGCATTAAAAAAAAAAAAATCACTGTGCTTTCTTGCACGGAGAGCAAGTAGTGGAAAATGACCTGTCGTCTGACCTGCTCCCCACTTTAGGGAAACAAGGAAACCTTGTATATCTTTCAGTCCCAGAAGAGTGGGGAGGGAGCTTGTCCCCAAGTAAAAGAGCAAGTTTCATCTGAACCTCCAAGAATGATGTCTTTTCATGTCTTCATGGGCACCTGAAGCCCTGCCAAAGCTCATGAGTGAGAAACTGGACCCGACGCCTCAGGCCGGTCTGCCGCAGCCCCCGCCAAATGTGAGGCCCCTGCAGGGATGTGAGCACACCCTTGTCCTCGGGGCTCCACGCGCATGTTATTCTTTATGTCACAGGCATGTTCAATACAGCCTTTTGTAGGTATGGAATGTTTCATGATGTATATTCCAAAATGCACAGCTTAAAAGTGTAAAACAGATAGAAGTCATACTAATATTTTCAAAAGGGAAAAAAGTCTTTGCATCGAGAACTGGATAAATAAAACAGGGTAATACATTTTGTGGACTGCCATACAGTGAAAAGAGTAGACCAGAGCTGTTTGAATCAATGGAAGCTCGAAAACACATCATTGTATGAAAATAGCACATTGCAAAATGACATGTGCTGCGTGACTTTTCTCTAAATAAAGAAAAGAAGCAATCTACAGATTTTCAGGGGAGAGAGTCATGTGTAAATGTATGCATAACCACCAATCCTTTGACTGTGGTTACTTTGGTGGCTGGGAGGTGGTGGCTATACCAGAGGGACTGGGAAGAGTGGATAATAAAGAAGAGTTGGGCTTGATCTATAACAGCTGTTTAAAAGTGTAGTCTGAGCATCTCTGAAAGTCCCCATGACCCCTTCAGGGGGGCCTTTGGAGTTACAATTATTTTCATAAAAACATCAAGATGTTGTTTGCCTTTTGCATGGTGTTGACATTGGCATTGATGGTACAAGCCCAATGGTTTCTCAGTGTAAAACTACTGGGCCCTTAGCAGGAGTAAGGCAGGGGCCCCAAACCGTAGGAGTTGTCATTGCATCTTGCACTGCTGCACGTTTGACATAAAAAAATTAACCTTCTAGGGGAAGCCAGGATGGCTCAGCAGGTTAAGGGCTCGCTTTGCAGCCCCGGGGACCCAGGATCGAATCTTGACGCTGGCCCTTGTAGACCCATATGCTGAACTGAGCTGTGCTTCCCCATGCGGGAGGCCCCCCGGCTGGTTCTCACCCCCTGATTTGGCCCCTGGTTAGAGGGGGCGTGCCTCCCATGCAGGAGGCCCCCAGCCCAGTTCCCACCCTGTGCAGCCCCCACCCACCTGTGTGGAATGAAACCATGTTGAAAAGCTGATGATGTACAACTATGGAGACTGCTCTGGGCCCTCCCCGTTCTCTCTGTCTCTTTGTCTCTATCTCTCTCTGTCTCTGTCAAAAACAATAAAATAAATCTTAAAAAAAAAACCTTCCAGTTTCACTTGAGAATGACCTGGAGGGAGTAGTAAAAATTAATAATTTAAGAGCTCTTGGCCTTTGTGTTCAGTTTTTAAAAAAATATTCTGACTGATGAAATATATTAATATATAGCAGTACTTCTGTGGCATTTCATGATTTGATGGCTGTCTTAAATAAAAGCATGTTTGAGTGGAGAGCTCAGTTAAACCCCTTTTTCCATGGAATATCATTTTTATTTGAAAGGATGACAAACTGTGGTTATTCAAATGAGGGTATTCGGCAGATAGTTCCCTGAAAATGAACAAAATAAACCTGTCACTTCAAGGAAAACAACTGACAGTATTTGTTACCAACGATAAGCCAAAAATGCAAGTTTTCAAGCAAAAGTCTGAATTTTGGAAACCTTGTTTCTGTCACCATGAGCTTGACAGCTTCTTCATACTTAGAGAATTTTCTTGTGAGACTGGTAATAATAACAGCAAATGGATTTTTTAATAGCATATAATAAAATGAGCCAACATTTGACAGATCTACATAAGCCAGTGAACCAATATTTTCCAAAAGACTGATACATTTTGTTACAAAATCATTTTGCTACAAAATCATGTAATTGTTTTTCTGCATTTTCAAGTTTCAAAAAATATTTGCCACAAGGTGCATAAAGAAACATAGATTGCTAGAACTAAAGTTATTTAGGGGTGAGGCACCAAGCCACAGTAAACACAGCTCCAAAGAACTTTTCCTTACCTTTTTCTCCCACTTATACTTTCTCTTCTTTCTGTCCCACTTTCCTTCTTTTCCATTTTGCTCTTCTTTCCCAACCCCCAACCCAAAATGACAAATGCAGCTACCAGCTGTTGCTGTCTCTTGTGTGTATGTGTGTGAGAGGGAAAGTATCAAATAATGGCTGTTTTTCCCCCCGTGTGTTGGCATGAAGACAACCCCCTTCCACTGTTCTACTTTTAAGAGAGAAACTTGGAGGTCAGAGAGAAGAAATTTGAGCATGAAACCTTTGTCCAAAATGCCTTAGGCAGAGGCATTTGATACAATATGTAGACATTTTAAAATAATGAAGGAAAGAGGCAAGTATATCTCCTGACAAATAATGACAAGTTATTGTTTCTCAAGCAGCAGGGCCAACATTAAAGTAGCAGGAGAACATACATCCTTTTGAGCCTGAGTGGGAGTGCTTGAAAGGGTAGTGAATTCTTAGGTTTGCAAGACATGGTAGCCTTCTGGTATTTTAGGGGAAAACTGGCCACCGCAAGGCAGGTGAAAGAATTTGAATGCAGTTGAAACACCCTAATTTCCCTGCTTCCTCCTAACTCAGAACAAAGCCCATCAGTCCTCTGTCCCCAAGGGGAGTCAGCAGCAGTGTGAGCTTAGTTCATCACCCTGAACCTGTCACGGGTATTGTTTGGGCCAAAGCAAGACAAAGTCACTCTCCCTGGCTCGGGACCCGTGTCTGATTCAGCATCCCCAGCCATTTCTCAGGAGCCTGTTGAATGCTCTCATTTGGTGAGTTTATGTGCAACAATATCTTTTGAACACCTAGAATGCTTATTATCTTAATTATTCTTAGGACAATCCTATGATTATCATCCTGTGGCAAGGACTGGCTGACTCCCTGTTGTGAGCACACATATTAACTCCATTTCCTAGACTCCTCTGCAGTTAAGCTTGTGATATGATTGAGTTTTGGCCGAAGGCTTCTTTGTGGAAGTACCATGCGACTTCCAGGCCTGCCTACACACTCCTCCCACATTTTGACCCTCTATCTTCTTTTCTCCTCCTCTGACTTATGAAGACAAGCGTGATGATGTTGGAATGGCAACCTGGAAGAAGTCTGGCTTTTGAATCACACTTTAGAGGACAGTTGCTGTTCATTAATATTCGGTTTGGACTTCAAGAGAGCAACAAATAAGCTTTTATTGTGTAAAGCCAATGAGATTTTTGTAATTCACTTATTATAGCAGCTTGTGGTATGCTAATACTTATCCTGATTTTAGAGGTGAAAATAACTGAGCCTTGAAATATTTTATTTGCCCAAAGTCTCACAATTAATATGCATATCACCTATGTAAGCTGGAATTGTGTATGTTTCCTTGGGAATAAAGTGATAAATATCTGTCAGGTAAGTGGTGGGAAATGTGTGTGTGTGTGAGTGTGTATTATAGTTCTACCAGAGATTCTAAAGACCCTAAAGTTCCTCTCAATCTCAAGCAAGAATGAGAACTCTAAGCTTCAGGGAAATCGTACTGTATCTTAGTCAAAGGTTGAAGAGTTATACCATATACTTCTGCTTCTGGGCATTGCTGAGCAAGAAGCAGTGACCCCCCCAAAAACGACTGACACTTCACCCCTGGTGTGGCTGCTGCTACGTGGCTCACCGACAAGATCCCAGCACTAATTTGAGATGGGGACAACCTGGCTGAGGATGATGCTGACCTACGGGAGCATGGAACTGTGGCAGATGTCAGCCTCTCCCAGGGATATCAGTTTCGGGAAGCTGGCAGGAGGTGGACAGAAAACAATCTCAGGCCAGCTTACCTTGCTCGGGGCCTTGTCCCCCGCCCAACCCTGTCATGTGGACTTGCCACTAGAGCAGGCAGAAAACCAGCACCCCTCTGCCCCCGCTCAGCCGGGCTGCTGAGGCCGGCTCACCGTTTTTCTCATGCCTGGCTCAGTGTGGAGTCACCTGTGTGTGAAGCCCCAGCAGGTGGGGGGTGGTTGTAGATCTCCCAAGTACGTACCCAGCCTTCTACCATGTGTCGATTCAGTAACTATTCGAATGTTGCTGCTCAGAAGACAACTTGGTGGGATACCCTCATTTTAGGGATTTCTTTAACTGAGGCCAGGACAGAGAAGGGACTTGATGAAGGTCAGATAGCTTCTAGAGTCTCATTAGAGCCGCTATTTTGTGCTCAGCATTAACCCGTTGTTGTGTCCTTATAAAAAGGGGACATTTGGACCCAGGGATAGACACACAGGGAAAAGGCCAGGTGAGAAAGAAGCCAGGGCCTGGGAGGATGCATGTACAAGCCCAGGAAGGTCCAATTGTCAGCAACCCACCAGAAGCCAGGTGAGAGGCATAGAAAAGATTCTTCCTCACAGCCTGTAGAAGAAACCAGTCCTGCCGATGATGCCTTGACCTTGGACCTTCTAGTTTCTAGAACTGTAGGAGGCATTACATTGCTGTGGTCTAAGCCACCCAGTGTGTGGTATTTGTTAGGCAGCCCTAGGAAACCAATCTGCAAGGCTTCTATAGCTCTGTGCAGTGTAAACCACCAGATTTGGGCTGGCCACCCTCTTTTCAACGTGAGAAGTGGAATTAGGACTGTAGAGTGTCATGGGGCCTTAAGTACCTTAAATATAGCCACCGTTCAAGGAGGCTGGTGTTTTATCTTTTTGGTTGTAGAACTCTCCAGGAAAATATGAAATCCAAAATAGCACGCCCAGCTGCATCTTGACATCACATAATTACAGCTCTCCTGTTTGTTGTAGGAAGAAGAGACCCTCGCTGTGTCTTAATGGGAGGAGGAGATTGTTGCCTGAATGGCATCCATTTACTGTGCCCTCAATTTCCCAATCGGAACTGTCAGTGATTGCACTTAATTAAGCTGTCTCCCCACCCTCCCGTAGTAATTACTGAATTTTCCAAGCAGGGCCGGCTTCTTGCACCTTCACACACTCTCATGACAGATGGGAATGGTTTGGACTCTGATGCAGTCTTGGCTTTTCCCATCAAATGTACTGATTAAACACTGATCGATTATTTTAGCAAAGACTTGGTTTATCCAAAGTTCCAGCAACAGTATGAATACCCAAGAGAATGCACCAAGGCTTGAAGCAGGAGTGACTAGGGGCTCTTTGGCTGTTTTCTAGGATGCTTGGGGCCAGTGCAAGGGGAGGGTGAGTGGGTAGTGAACCTGGGAAATCAGCCTCCTGGCTCTCTTCAGCTGAAGAGTTGTCCGCTGGTCAGTTCCGCTCTCTCCTTGATGATCCATTTGATGCCTATCAGAACACGTGCATTGTCTGTATTCCCTAGAATGATTACATACTTGACTCTGATGGAGATCTCATCAGTTGTTTTCTTGCAAGAGTTTACGTCAAGCTTGTCCAACCCACACCCTATGGACTGCATGTGGCTCAGGACGGCTTTGCATGTGGCCCAACACAAATTTACAAACTTTCTTAAAATGCTATGAGATTTTTTGGTGACGTTTCTTTTTAGCTCATCAGCTATCATTGGTGTTAGTGTATTTTATGTGTGGCCCAAGACAATTCTTCCAGTGTGACCCAGGGAAGCCAAAAGGTTGGACTCTCCTGGTTAGGTCAATGCCCAAAGCTGGATGATGGGGGAGGCCACAGAGGTGAAGCAGGATTAGAGAATTCTGCTTCTGCTCTTCCTCTTCCTTGCTTGCTACAGTGCACTTGCGTTATGAGGGGACAGCTCCCCTGGGATGATCACATCTCATTCCCCAACTTGTCTCTCTTTTTCTCCCATAATCCTCTCATTAGGTTTAGAGTTTCCACTCCATCTTTGGGACCTAGCATGCCCTTCCTGTAAGGGGAAAGTTTCATCTTGTATCTTATAAGATCTGACACCTTGGCCTTCAGCTGGAGTTAGTAGAACCTACTGTGGGTGTCCCAGGGTGGTCTCATGTGAGTTTCTTCATTGGACTGTCAGTCCTTCTGCCACCTCTCATCTTCCACCCATGAGCTTCTCTCTTGCCTTCAGAGGGGTTTCCTGGTTTCTTGGCCCATGAGAGTTCATAAAGTAGCTCCTCACCCCTGCTGTGTCTGAGAGCACCCACAGGGGGATGCTGCAGTCCAAGTCCAAAGGTCAGTCTCCTAAGACTGCTGAAGCTTCCAACTCTTGAGATACACCTGGGTTGTCACCGCACCACCTGGTGTCGTTGCTTCTGGGCAGGATTACAGAGGATTCCTCCCCACTATGTGCTATTCTTTGTCTCTGGTCCAATTTTTAATTCAGATGTAAGCTACAAAGAAACTACATGCTGGGCTGGCTCAGCCCCAACCACACCCAAAGGCCAATGCCAGCACACAGGGGACAGGCTATGTGACATGTTGACATCGGGGCCGGAACCCTGGTTGTGGAGTTCTGTGACTTCAGGGACAAGATGGACTGAGGTGACAGAGAGTGACAGCTCCATTTTAGAGTAGTCTCCATCAGGTGTCTGTTCTTTCTCGTCACTAAAGAGATAACACCCAAGATATTTGCTTTTTCTGGCCCAAAGCAGAGACTATTCCTTGAGCCCTTCTGACACACAAACTTGAGTGCCAGTCGTTTTGTGGCTTAGTAAATGTTTGCCAAAGTTGTAAGGTCAGATATGTCCAGTCAACTGTGTTCTCAGAGCAGAAAGTCCCATTGCGTTTCTCCTGTTTACTAGGAAGAGGCTCCCAGGACAGGCAGTCCTATCTCTGTGAGTGCATCTAGTGGACGCAGTAGGTTGGACTGGCAAAGCTGGAAATGCAACGCAAGAATCCACTGTACAGGAACTCATGTGCTTGGTTTTTTGGAAGGAGCTAGAGAGCTGCTCTGCACAAGATTTTCTTCTGTGTTAAAAGCCATTTCTAACCCTTGACTTAGTGAATCCTTATGTTTTATTTGCAAGTAAATGTTACCCAAGAATGGGGCAGTCATCCAGATCTATAGATTTTTCAGTGTACAGTGAAATCCAGGCTATAGGAAACATGCACCTTGGTGTTCTCTGTCACCTTGCCTGGCCTCATCCTAAGAGGACCCTCGGGGCCCTTTATAATGTCATTGCTAATGTGTCTCAGTCAAGATACATACAGTTAGGAGACAGAAACCACACCTGCATTTTATTTTACTTTATTTTAATTACATTTTTCTTTTACACACCATGGGGGATGCCCATGGGTGGGTCCTAGTCCTGGCGGGTGGAGTGTGGGGGTTCCCAGGGAGGGGAGGAGGGTGTGGCTGGAGCCCTAGTGTGCACTTTGGGGCTTTGGGTTTGTGAACAGCAACATAGGAAGAGTGAGCTTGAAGAGAAGTAATTTCTCCAAGGAAGTGACAAATTGAAGGTGACTTAAAAAAGACAAAGAGAAGGCCTTGCGAATGTTTATTTTCTCTACAGAGAAAAGGCAACGAGAATTATAGAGTAAAGAGAAAGGAGTCGTGGGTTTCTCAGTGCACATACTGTACCAGGTGTACTGACAGCGTCACCTCAAGGGATGCTTTCACAGCGACAGGGAAAAGGGGTCTTCGTGGGGCAAGTCAGAGGCCCAGTGGAGCGCGGCCCTGCCGAACCCAATGGCAGGTTTCTCAGAACAGGACACTGACTCACATATGAAAAATTTTATTTTTAAAGAGTTAATTTCATTTTATTGTTTGAGAGAAGGTGAGAGAGAAGAGGGGAGGGCCCAGAGCAGTCTCCATAGTTGTACATCATTAGTTTTGACATGGTTTTATTCCACCCTGGAGGATGTGGGGCTATGCGGGGAGTCCTGGTGGTTACCAGTTGCACTGTAGTTCAGCCATGTGAGGTTTGCACGGGCTGCAGCTGGGAATCGAACCCCAGAGCTCATGATTGTGAGGCAAGTGCTCAACCGCTGAGCTGTCCCGTCATCCCCTGACTCCCCCAAAATGTATACTTTAGTGTTATGAGGAAAAGAAGGTGGACCCAATGAAAGAAATCTTTCATTCCAAAAAGGAGAAAGAACTTGGTAATCACGTGAAGCTGCTAGAACAATCAGCAGGGACGTGGGTGTGAGGCCAGGAGCTCATCAATGGCCATTGTCAGTGAAATGGGATCAGAGAGGAAGCAGAAAGAACACTGGGCCACACTTGGAAGAAGGGGGGACAGGAAGCTTGGGAGGAAGGGACCTCAGTTTGCATAAAAGAAGGAGAGTGTGATCTGGCCACAGCCTTGCCCAAGGCTGTTGACAAAGGAGGCAGCATGATTCCCATCTGTTCTTCCATCTTCTCTCAAGAATATGGTCTCCGCACTGGAAAGAGTAGAACAAAGTGTGTGTGAAAAGGGAATTGCAACCAGATGGAGGTAAAGAAATAGTGAGAATCAGACCCTGGTGAATTCTATCAGGAGATTAAAGAGCTAGAAGTATATAAAGCTGTTAGAGAGATCCAGGAAGTGCAGATGAGGGAGCCTGGCTGTAGAAGTCAAAGAAAGCCCTCAAGAGGAGAACAAGTTGAAGTGGAGTCTTGAGGAAGACCGAACAGCTGTCCATACAGAGGAAGAGAATTGGGAGCAGAGAAATAGTACAAGAACTGTCCGGAAAAAAAATGTAACCATTGTCAATATATCGAGAACAGTTACATGGCTGGATACTTCCTGGGCAGCCCTCGTGTATAAAAAGACCTAGAGGCTGAGAAGACTTCATATTATAAAACTTGTATAATGGGGGGTCATGACACCCTTCAGAGCTAGAAGGACATGTGGGACCAACTCTGGGCCAGGGAAGCCTGAATGTCCCTCAGAACCAATGACTGTCATCCCAGGGCATTGACCAGAGAGAGGTGTAATAAACAAATGTTACACCTTCGGTTGAAGCCCAAAGAGCCTGTCAAACTTCCCTCCTTTCTCCGTCTCTGCTCCTCTCCTTTCTTCTTGACTCCCCCTCACCTCACCTCCCAAGGTTCTGGTTCCATCCAGCTGCTCCCCCATACAGCCAAGCCCAGGGCACTGTGTCCCCCTTTGGTCTGATGTTGCTGCATTTGGGGAAGATAACGGGATCCTTGCATCCCTCAGAATGAGGCACACACCAGACAGCTCCAACATTCTCTTGCTAAATACCTGTTCATCCAAGAGGCTTCCTTTTGATGCATGGTTATGCTAAAGATTTTCCTTCCCTAAGGGAAGAGGACAGAAAGGAACAAAGCAGGTGAAATGTGGAGAGCCTCATCTGTGCACTCACATTCTGAGGGGGAGGGGGAGCGTCTCAGAGAACATCCCCGTCTTGGCACGTACATTGTTCACTGCCTTCTCTGCCAGTTTCCTCATTTCAGGGCAAGAGAAATAAGCCTGGCCTTGGTGAGAGGGTGACACAATTTCAAGAGCTTACTTCACCAGCTCATTGCCAGTGTCAGCCTCATGGTTTCCATTGGACTTTTCTAGGTTATAGAAGTCCATGGCCCTGAATTCTGACTTGGGATAAGCAGAATCCGCCAAAGAAAAAGCCAGTTGAATGTACCAGTAAGGCAGTTGGTCTTAGAAAATTTACAGTTGTTCTCTGTAATGTAATGAAAGGCCACAGCACTGTCACCTGGGCAAGGGTTATGCTCTTCCACTGAGCCCTAGTCCTAACTAACAGCCCTTATGGACTGCAATGATCCTAAGTCATTCTCTGTATCTCCAGCCAAAGTGGGCAGTCATCTGGGGATCAGAAAATTGTTTGTTGTTGCTGTTGTTGTTTTTAGTTACCCCAAAGTACTAAACTAATCCGTTCAACCACTCATTCATACACTGACCTTGATTCCAGGAACAGTGATTGGCTGCTGGTGATGACAATGGCGATAAAAGGTGGAGTTGCTGCCTTTATGGGTCCTGGCTCTCCTGGCCCTTCATGGCATTTCTTAGCATCCATGGAAGTGTCTGCAGGCTGTTCTGGCCTCTTCTAGAGATGGAAGAAAGAGTTTTCTCTCTGATGCCTGCTAGGATCCCAGCAGACTCAGAACTAACACTTCCTGTCAGCACACAGAGACTCAGGGCAGTTTTTAGGCCCAGTCAAAACAGCAGCCTCTTCTACATGTTCTTCTGGGGACCCAGGTGCTATCTAGAGCCTGCCTGCCGTTGGTCAGACCCAAAGTATAGAAGGTTCCAGCTTCATAACCTATTTGAGTAGTGAATGGAGAAGAAGAGGACATGGGAGTCATGCTAGAAATTCGAAGTCTATCCAAGGTGATTCGAGCTGTTTGAAAGAGAAGACAGCAAATCTCCTAGCTTATGGGAAGTCCTACAGGTTGTTCTCACACAGGTTAGTGTGCTTTAGAATCACCTGGGGAAAGTCTTTTTGTGTGTGTGTGATTTTTTAATGCAAATTATCTGTCTACAGCCCCAGAGATTTTGATTCAAGGAGTCTAAAGATGGCCTAGGAATCTGCATTTGCACCTAACATTCCTTGAATCTGAAGGTCTACAAAGCACTATTTATAAACAGTGAGACCTTAGCAATAGACATCAATCACATATCAACCATAAGAAAAAGAAATCCAAGGAATGAATTTACTATTTAATTTTCCCTTCATCAATTTCAGATATGTAATCACAAACACAATGTAATCTACTTATTATTTTGGACCTGAGGTGGAGTGATTGCAATGCTTATTAGATGAGGGAAGCCTGAACCCTGAAATTAAACCAACTGGCTCCTTGATTCAATCATTCATCTATTCCATCTAAGGAGCATTCATTCATTTCCTTTCTTTTCTTTCATTCAAGAACATAGTCACCTATGCTTTATGCATGAAAGTTAGCAGCCAGCCTTCAGAACTAGACAAATAATGTCAGCTTTGGACAACCAGACAATGTCTCCTCTATATCTATGTCTCTAAATCACACCCCGAGTACCCACTGCTGTTGTTCCCTCTTGAAGAAGACAAAGTTACGATGACTCAGAGGGAGAAGTCTATGATCTGCTAAAGAAAAAAAGAGCTCAGTACAAGATAATGAACAATAGAATATAATCAAACATCTATCTATATGTATGTATATGTATTTGTGATATTTTATGATGCCAAATTTTGATGATTTTATGAAATATTATGATGTAATATTTTTATGAAATGAAGAGGTGAAAAAGATAGACTCTCGCCTATTAATATTGTCCTTTCCCCCTTTGGGAGGTTAAAAAATGAGACTGGAATGGGAAATTATTAATTTTTACTTTCTATATTTTTGTAGTATTCTAATTTTTAACCAGGAATCTGTATTTTTTGTATTAAAAATTAAATAATAGAATATTATAGTGTGTAATAAGCACAAGGAAATTCCAGCTTTCAGGTCCTGGGTCCCGAGCATCTTAAAGTTAAAGGAAGAGGGATGCTGGGATAGCTCAGTATTGAACACTTGCCTTGCAATTGCAAGGTCCGGGGTTTGATTCCTAGTCCGTCTGTGCAAACCCATATACTGAACTGTGGTGCAACTGGTAACCTCTAGGTTGGTGGCGAAGGTTCTTCCCTTCTGTACGGGAGGCCCCTGGTTCAGTTCCCACCCCATGCGGTTCCACATCCACCTGTGTGGAATGAAGCCATGTCACACCTATGAAGACTGCTCTGGGCCCTTCCCTCTTCTCTCTTTCTCTCTCACCTTCTCTCTTTTTCTCTCACCTTTTCTCAAACAATAATATCATATATATATATGGAGAGAGACAGAGAGAAAGAGAGAGAGAATAGGTATGAAGGTAGATGTATTTCAGCTGGCCTGTAAAATGCCTTTACTCAATGTCTTTTTAGATTGGATTGCTGGTGATTTGAGATGACCAGTTGCCTGCTTTCTTCTTTCCACAATGTGTGTGTGTGTGTGCTACCAGGGGTGTCACTGTCATCAAGAGGCCCAGTAGAGATCAGCATATGAATCCAAAGCACTCCCCAAGTGAGTGATAAGATGGCAGAATTTCTGATAAGACATCGAATGTCCTGATTTTGAAGTTGAGATTTTTGCTTGCTATTGAAAGCAACCAACTGTGTATTCCTTAAAAGAGACCAGCAAAAGTCCTGGGGCATGCCCTAGTTTTGAGGCAGGGGTAGGGGGATCATTCATTCATTTAATCATTCATTGAATGACATTTTAAAGGCAACTAGAAGACCTCCTCCACCCTCCACCCCCGAAAAAAAAAATATATAGTAGAATACTGATTTCATCCTGCTGGTAGTTCTCAGTCAATAGCTGGTTATTTTAGCTATTATCATTGTAAGCCAGTAAAATTTAATTTCCAATTTAAGAAAGTACTGAAAGCACAAAAAGGCAAATATATGATTCCACTTCTATGAGGTCAAATTTATAGAACCCGAAAGTGGAATTGTGGTTTCCTAGGGCTAGGGTAAGGAGAGAATAGGGAGGTATTGTTTAATGGCATTGTTTTATGATGTTTTCGTTGGGAAAGATGGAAAAGTTCTGGAGGTGGATGGATGCACAACAATGTGAATGTACGTAATACCATCAAATGGTACACTTTAAAATGGTTAATTTTATGTTATGTACATTTTACCACAATAAAAATATCATTCAAAGAACTTGATCAAAAATGCAAGGTGCTTCCAGAAACTTCCTCAAGGTGCAGCAATTTTTAGATCTTGTTACCTTTTCAGTGGGATGTAGTTCTTACAGTCCAGGAGGAAAGTGCTGGGTGACCACTGTCCCACTGTGCCTGGATGGAGGGGTTTCACAGGAGGTTGGACATTCAATGCTAAAACCGGAAAGCCTCGGAAAACAGGAATGAATCGGTCACCTTAACAGTACCCAGCAAAGGCACACGGTGCCCAAGGTGCTAATGGTGGAGAGCACAGGTGGGACATCAGTCTTGATGTGGGAAAGCATGTCCAGTCAGGACTTCCTGCACCTACAACAGTAGAGATGTAATTTTTTTTTCCTATTTCAGTTGAAATCTAGATTGCCTTGGCTTCTTTTTAATTTACCTGTGTGATGATCAGTGAAGAATTTGAATAAGGGAATGGTGCAGATCTGGCCTAAATTGAGTTGAAGTGCTGACTAAGGATACACTGAAGGGCATAATGCAGAGACAACCCGTTTTATAAGTGTTTGGGTTAAACCCTTGGGCTCTTCTGGAGAAGGAAAAAACACCTGCTTCCTTTGATGAGCCATGTGGCTGTCCAAGGGCAGCAGCCACTGCCTGCTAGCATTTTACCTGAAATATGGAAACCAGTTTGTGTTCCCAAATGCATTTTTTTTTTTTGGTCTCCCCTCTATTTCCCATATTTCAGTCCTGTTTGGCTTTTTTCTTCTGCCTTTCTTCGAGGAAATAAATCTATTATTATTTTCCCTTGTGTACACATAAGTCATATGTTACTAATTTTACTGTATGTCTGAGTTGTTCTGGCAGCTCCAGGGCGATACAGCCCACTGCAGAAAGGTGTAGATGACAGTGCACCTGGTCTGTGGCTTGTCTGTCCCTGGGCCCATTGAGTCCTCAGCTCTTCTTCTCTGGCCCTTGCAGTAAGTCCTGAGATCTGGCTGTCATAAGCTGCATCTGATGCGCAGTCTCCTTTGTTTCAGCTTCTGGTTCTTGCTCTGGTGAGCAGGGGGTGATAGGCTTTCCCCTGGTGGCCGCAGTGGTGAGAGCTGTGTTTTAATTTTATGACCTGACCAGTAGATGATTTCTGTATGGTAATCTGGTTTCCACCACCTTGCTGGGCAGTGGTTTGCCTGAGGATACTGGTTGTTTCTACACTTGACAACGGAGGGTTGAAAAGTGTTTGGTGTTTTTT
>PVKE010004450.1:0-64645 GCA_004027555.1 Craseonycteris thonglongyai
AGGAGGAGCTGGCATGGGGGAGGGGGAGGGGGAGGGGGAGGGGGGCGGAAGACGCATAGTCACCACCTTGTTTCTATGTTCTGGACTTGACGCAAACATTTCAAAATGTGTTATTGTCTTACACCCTCAGGTTTCCCGATCCTTTCTTCTGTTATCCATTTTCTTCTTCTAGTTGGCTGTGTGCTCCGTTTCTCGGCTCAGGGAGGAGGGCAGGTGGGCGGTGGAGGAGGGTGTGACCGGCAGAGGATCAAGGGAGCCGGAACTCAACAAGCTGACCTTCCTCAGCTGCACGAAAATCATTCCAGATTTGAAAAGGGCTTTGCTGAGATTTATGGGTTTCTTTTTTAGGGAGGGGGTGCGGTGGGGGGCTGTGATTTGCCAAACAGGATCTTTTGTTTCTCATTTTCCTCCTGCTTAGGTCACTCAGTGCCCCTGAGCCCCGATACTTTTGAAGAGTTAAATCTGAGGAAAAACGCTGTTTGGAAGAAGGTGTTTCACAAAGGAATGGAGAGCGGGCTGCCTGGTATTTATGTAATCTGGCAAAAGGGAGGCTGTGTCATGAGACAGAAGCCAGTGCTCAGGAAATAAAGAAAAAGAGTAGAATAAGAAAAGGGCAGGAAGAAAGGGAAGAAGAAAAAGGGAGGGGCAGGGGGAAGGAAGAAGGTAGAAAAAGGAAAAAAGGGAGGCTGAGACAGAAGAAAAAAAAAAAAAAAGCAAATAAGCCATAAATTGAGGTCCAGGAGGATAAGGAAATGGGGGGAAAGTAGACAGAACTAATAATATAAATGCACATTTTACAATTTCTTACCACTGTCTCGTATAGAATTATGAAGCTCTGAACAAACAACCTAGCATGGACATGAATGTAACCTTCAAAGACAGGCAGGTTGAAAGTTGATAGCATTTAAAACATTTTAAACAACAACAACAAATCCCCCTTGATTATGCTGTGAGATTTTCCTGGGCATATAAGCTTTATACTCAAAGCAACAAGAAGTCAGCAGTTAAAACGTATGTCGATAAGAATGCATGAAGGCAACAGATTCTGGTTAAATGAAAATAGAACACAGGGTGACTTACTGTTTGCTCCATGACTGACCTCTAAATCAGTCCATTATCTTGAACCAACCCGATCTATCTCATAAACTTGAAACTCACTGCCAGGCTGTTTACGTGGGAAAAAGTCCTTCAAACCCCTTCTTCTCCTATAGAATCATGAACTTTGAATTTAAAACATATATGATTGGTGTTAGCAAAATACTCTGAGATGTGCTTTATATATGCACACATGTAACTCAGATGCATTTGTGCCCCTGGGTAGTTTCCTCACGAGACTGGCACCCATACATGTCTACACCACACAAGCACAAATGAGCACATGGATGAAATGTCTAAAGCCCCTAGGGAAAAATGCCTGTACAGTATTTCCAACTGTTCTTCATTTCAGCATGAAAAAAAGGTAGAAAAGACCAAGAAATGAAAGAAAAATCCACACTATTCACTGAATATTTTCTACTTGTGATGCACTGGGCCAAGCACACCTTTTATTCAACACTGCGATTCGTTTAGTTTAGTAGCCGCTTTTGAATCACATTTTAACACATAGTAGTACAATCTCTTCTGGCAAACTGTCTTAGCAAGAGCCCATTTCTATTGGAAAAGCCAGCTGTGAGGAGCTGGGAGGCACACAGCTGCCTGCAGCTGGGCAGCTGGTATTGCAACAGGATCTTGGGAGAAGTGACTCCTGCTTCCAGTCTGAGGCTGCCAGCAGGAGACACACCAGCAAGAGGAGTGGCCTCTGTGTTCCCTTCCTGGAGCTTCCAGGGCCTTCCCATTGATCTGATGGAAATGGACTAGTCAATAGTACTTACAGAACGCACTACCTGAGACCCAGAGCAAGTTCCCCCAAACCCTCATGCCACCTTTTAATAGCTTTCCTTATGGACTTTATCCTCCTAAGACACCCCCTCACCCCCACCCCACACACACACAGCTTTGGCTACCTCTGACTTGTGGACTGTCTCTCGGGACTTATGAGACACTTCTTGTGGGCTCCAGCAGACATGGGGCAAAACCCTTGAAGCCAAAGAAAGTTCTGAAAGAATGTTTGGTGGAAGTGAAGGGAACATACTCTCAGTTGCCAGTGAAATATTTGCCCTAGGCATGAGAAGTGACTATGCTCTTTCCTTTCATTCAGTATGATCTAGACTAGAGCAAAAAAAAGTGGCTTGAGCTCTGGAAACATTGCCCAGAGATTTGACCTCCTGAGAATTTTCTCATCATAAATATAAAAAATAATAATGCTAGAGAAAGCTCATAAGACTTCCCAGCATGAACTGTCCCTGGGCTTTGCTTTTGGATCTTGTCATTGTAACTTAGCTTTGGCTAATAGAAAATGCCTTTAAAAACGTATTCTGAGCAAGGAGAATAAAAGGGCATGGGTCAAAGTCTGACTAAAGGACAGCTTGTTTGCCCGAGTGGCAGGCCTGTGCCTGGGGTCTGTAGGCCCATCCTTGCTGCCTAAATACTCAGAAAAGCCAAAGTTCCAGCCACACTCATTGTTCAAAGGTAGCAGCCCTAGAGGAGCAATATCGAATGTCAGCTATGTGGAGAGAATTCCAGACTACAGACAGGAAGTGTGTCCAGGAGATCAGCAATAGGTCAGGAAATAGACTGAGGAGGGTCAAGAGAAAAAGCTTCTCGCTGTAAGTGGAGAATCTGGTGAGAGTGAGAGAGTCTGTATTTACCAGGATTTTGGCCACATGGAAATGTGCAACCCAATTGCTTTACCCTTTACGCCAAGGGAAATGATCTACTGCCTAGAAAGTGGGGGGATCCTACTGCTCTATATTTGCTTTGTAGTTCACAAAACCTCATTGCAGAAATCATCTCATTGGTGCCTTCCACAACCCAAATGAGGTAAACAGACCCCAATGAGGTAAAGCTGTTCCCACACAACAGGTATTGAAACTCAGACTAAGAGAGAAGAGATTTGCCCACAGTTACTAAAGACAGAGTCAGACCTAGAACTCAGGGCTGGTGATGCCCCATTCAGGGGTCCATCTATTGTACCATGTGACTCAGTAACATTATTGAGAAAGAACTGAAGCCTAAGGGAAGGAAGGATTACGGTAGATAAGGGCAGCTTCTGGGATGTCAATACCAGGAGTTGGTAAGCTTTTCCCAGGAGCACTACCATGGCTCTGTTTTCTTTTCTTTTTTTTTCCCCCTTTATTGTTAAATCCCTAGGGTGACATTGATTAGTAAAAATTACATAGGTTCCAGGTGTACAACTCTATAGTACGTTGTCCGTGTGTTGCAATATGTGTTCACCACCCAGAGGCAGCTTTCTTTCCATCCCCATACATTTGGCTCCCAGTCCCTTCTCTCCCAGTCCCTCTTCCCTTACCCTCAGGTATCCACTAAACTATTGACTTGCCCATGAGAGGCTTTGTTTCATTGTTGCTTTCAGTTTTCTAGTCCACCTAGGACTGAAGTCACGTGGTTCTTAGCTTTTTCTGTCTAGTTTACGTCACTTAGCATGATGATCTCAAGTTCCATCCACGTTGTTGCAAACGGCAGTATTTCATCTTTTCTTATAGCTGGGTAGTATTCCATCGTATATATGAATATATGTACCACAGCTTCTTTATCCAGTCATCTATCAGAGGGTACTTTAGTTATTTTCACAACGTGATGAACGTGAACAGCTGAAATGAATGTGTTTGTACGGACTAATCATTTCAAGTTTGGGGTGTAGATACCCAGAAGAGGGATTGCTGGGTCATAGGGCAAATAGCTGTTATCTGCCCCTTGGTGGTTTCTTCAAATTATAACATCACCAGAAATAACTTATTTGGCCCAATCTAGGCCTATGATCATCCTTGAGCTGCGAAGATGTCCCATGATTGGCAGCTATACATAGAAACATATAATGGCATTTTTTCCAAAAAGGGAACGCTGGGCCTTCCTTGGTACTTTAGTGGAAAGTACCAATGAGCACCCATACGAATGTTCTCTTTAAAGTGTGAAGCACTGTCCATATTCATTCATCTCTCAAATGAAAAAAATCATCTAAAACTGCCCACGTTGTACTAGGTTCCATGCTAGGTGAGGAGGATACAAAGATGAACAAAATATACCCAAATAAAGAAAATTTGTAAAATGTGGTAAAATCAAGCAGTTTATTGCTTGATTAATTTGTTACACACTCCACCAAACATAGATTGGACATAGATTGTCTTTTTATTCTTCTCTGCATGCCAAGGAGGCTGTTGTTATTATTTCCAGTCAAGATGAGGTACGAGGTAAAGTAACTGCCCCAGTTAAGGCAAAGCCTGGACTTGAAGCCTGGGGTGTTTATTCCAGAGCCAGTGCTGTTCCAATGAGATGAGCTCTGAGAGAGTCACAGATGCAGGCTACCCAGAAAGGGCAGTGATGAGACAGCAGGCATAGCTTCATCAAGAAAGGGATAGTTGCAGGTGGGTGAGGATTTTACCGGGAGGCAACGCGATGGTAAGCAGTCCACCCCAGGCTAAGGCAAGAGTATGTAGAATGGTGTGAAGTAATCGTGGGCATGGGAACCAAGTTGAAAAGAGCAGGCAACAAGGAGCGGCTTCTACCTCTTCATCTTCTTGGTTTACTTCTTAGGGCTTAATACCAATGCACAGAACACTTCTGCTTCAAATTTCAGTGTTTCTCTTTCCATTGAGTAATAATTCCATGCAAGGAAAAACCATTCTGGGTGGTAAGGAGGGTCACTATTTTATTTATTTAAATGTGGGCAAGCCCTTAATCAAAACTTCTACGATCATCTAAGTTGGCGTTTCTCCCAATACTCTTTGTGAAAACTTTTGCCTGAGGCTTTCAGATTTGGTTTGCTAGTTAAAATAATATAATTTGGTATTTGCTGAGGCTTTGTGTGCATCTGTTGTGTGTTTAAATGGAACCTCATGGAAGATTTGGAAAGTCAGGTCACACAGGCAGCTTTAGAGTTACCTCCCTTTGGAAACACACGACAGGACTCCAACACTCTGTTACCATTGGCAACAGAGTCACCATTCTCGTCATCATGTGGTCATTATTTTCAGCCATTTATTCTGTAGACTTCAATTGTCATTATGAGACCATGGGTTGTTTCCTCTGGGGCCAAACTCTTTGAAATGTGTATTGATATGGTCAGACAGAAATAAGTAGATATACTGTATATACAGTATTCATAAAAGAATCCAGGAAACCTGGAAATCATTTATAGGAATTTAATTTGCAAGAGGCATTGGATGGGGCTGGGAAGTGATGCTGAACAAGGAAGCAAACTAGCATGTTTGCATAATTTTTATCCTCACTTGAACTTCCACTGTTAATTTTGAAACTTTTTTTTTTTTACTGTTTAACATTTAAATCTATCATATTTAGAAGAAATAATATGAATATCAAAAGTCTTTTGTGACATGAACTGCTGATGAATGGTTAGTGGTTCCTTTTTATTTCAAGAGATAAGGCTTATGCTTGTCCTTTCCAGGCTCTGGAAACAAAGCCTCAGAAGTTTGGTGGTTTGGACAGAATCACTGAAGAAATTAGAAAAAGATGGAACTAAAATTTAGGTCTTATGACTTTCCTGCTAGTGATTTTTATGAGAAATTTTGCCATTGGTCTGTATTTTCTTTTCACATATTGAGAAAACCTCTTTGCAAAATACAGGGTTTCAGGTAGAAATATAACTGGAGGAAGAGTTCCATGTGTAGAACATATTTATAAGACCAGAATCTCCCTTTCTGGAGATTTAGGAGAAAAGTTATCTTTTGGATATGACTTAAAAGTAGGTCTCCCTATCCTGAAGCAGAGGCATGTCTAAAATGTTCTTAATCATGACCTATGATCCTGAGATTCTGTTTATGGTTTCTTTTCTTCATAACAATAAAAATAACAGAAGAGAGCATAGCACTTAGCCATTTTTATTATCTCTATTTACCCAAGCAAAACATTGAGCTCTGACTGTTTCCCATTTCTATTGCTTCCACCAGTTAGTTGCATGTTCTTAATATTGTTGCATAAATGAGTCTAATTAAGAACATAAGTCTCAGACTGCAGAAAATTACTTAGCTGCTCTCCATGAACACCGAGTTTAAAGGAAATAGAATTAAAATGCAGAGTAGTATTACAGTATCAATTTCTGCCTCTCATTCTCTCTCTGTCTTTCTCTTGTCACCTCCACTTTCTCTACCACAATGATTCTCTTGACTCAGTATTCCTAACCAGCATTTTGCCTGTTGGATTGTCAACTCAATGCATTTTTCTTTCAGAGCCTTTTCCTATGCCTTATAAATAATGTGAACCAGACATCTTCTAAAAGTTACTTCTGCTTTGTGTAGGAAATCGTTCCCAGAAGCAAAATCTTCTCTTTTGTTCTGTAGGAGTTTTTTCATCGGGTTTCCTATTGGTCTGTCCATCCATCCATTCATCTTAAGTAATAGTTTATCAAGAGCAGGTCTGTTCAGACCAAGTGTTAGCCAACATATAGGGGACATGCTTTGTACTTTGCACTCACCTTCCTTATCATACATGCTAATGTATTGGGAGCTGTGTTCAGCTTTGAGCAGAATGCACATACTAGGCTCTCCATAAATACAAAATTTGTGGGCACATATTATAGATAGTATCTACTCCAGAGGAATGTACAGGTAAAAGAGATTTTTAAAAGAAAGTTAGTCCCTGTCTCTCTCTCTAGGAGAATTATGTATTAGGAAAATCATATAATCATAAAACAATTGGAACTAGTACATAAGAAGCAATTCAATAGTAAAACAGAGGCTCTGCATATTTAGGGGAGGTTTGCACTTATGAAAGACAGCTCATTAAAAAACAAAGTTTGAAAGATGGGTAGTATTCTGACAACTAAAGAGGAAAATGAAAAACAATACAGAAACTCCTGTATCTTAGGCTGTGTTCTAAGTCATGTATGTGTGTATGTATGTATGTTTGTATGATCCTTCAACGGCATGGGGGTTAGGGGGACTGAGCACTAGGCACATTCCAAAATTTGCATATAATTTAAGTTGGCCTCTGTTGCCGACATGTATTCCCAATTACCAGTTGACTCTTGAACAACACCAGTTTGAACTGCATGAGCCAATTGAACTTCCTGGGTTAACTGAAAAAAAAATGTTTGTTAGCGGACCAGCTCATGTATGTGTGTGTGTGTGTGTATGTATGTGTGTGTATATATGTATGCATGTGTGTGTGTGTGTGTGTGTGTGTGGCCATACTATTAATATATTCATTTTGTGGGTGATTGGATTAAAGAACAGAGAGGTTAAATAACACAGATAGAAATTGGCAGAGTCAGAATTTGGACCAAATTCAGTTAGACAGACTAGCTGAAGGGCATATGCTGTTAATTGTTGTGCAATAGGATTCTACAGGCAGACAAGATGGGTAGAATAGGAAAGGCTCATTGGAAGGGGCCTGTGAAAGAAAGAATGAACCATGGCTGAGTGATATGTGGAGTATTAGCATTCTTTTTGTTTTGCTTTAAGATTTATCTTATTGCTTGAGAGAGACAAAGGAGGGCCCAGAGCAGTCTCCATAGTTGTACATCGTCAGTTTTGACATGGTTTCATTCCACACAGGTGGATGTGGGGCCAAATAGGATGAGACTGAACTGGCGGCCTCCCACATGGGAAGCACACCGAAGTTCAGCATGTGCGTTTGCACAGGATGGAGCTGTGATTTGATCCCCGGATGTCACAGTTGCAAGGCAAGTGCTCAACCTGTTGAGCTATCCTGGCATCACGAGTGTTCTTTACTCCACTAAATAAATGAATCATTCAAAGATTATATAAAATCTGTGTCATTTCCTTTCTTTTCTCTTTCCTTCTCTTTCTTTCTTTTCTTTCTTTCTTTCTTTCTTTTTCTTTCTTTCTTTCTTTCTTTCTCTCTCTCTCTTTCTTTCTTTCTTTCTTTCTTTTTCTTTCTCTTTCTTTCTTTCCCCTCTGTCTTTCTTTGTTTCCCTCTTTCCCTCATTTTCCCCCACTTTCTTTCTCTCTGTTTCTCTCTCTGTTTCTTTCTCTCTCTCTCTCTCTCTCTCTCTCTCTCTCTCTCTCTCTCTCTCTCTCTTTTCTTTTCTTTCTTTTTCTTTCTTTCTTTCCTTCTTGGACTACCTGGTGATCTTCACAAGTTCAGCCCCAGGATCCAAAACAACGGGTTAACTTTTTCCCTTAGTGTAGGTTTTATTTTTTCCCTGGTAAAAATAATATTTGGTACAGAGCTCAGACCATATGATTTATCAGCTATTTGAAAATCCTTTTCATCACTGTATATTTTACCAGTAAATATTTAATCCTTGACACCAAATGCCACCCTGTTTATTAACTTTATATTTTACAGTAAACAAAATTCTAAAATATTCTATGAAGAGTGGGATATTTCATGTACACAGTCCACTGAAAAACTATGCCAAAAGTAATCTCAAATAATACCACTTGATCCCCTTTAATTATTGGCTAGCTTTATAAAAACAAGTTTTTCTTAATATTTGTATTGTATTACACTTGCTGTGAAATACCAAATTCTTACCCCAAATAATTGTCTTGTGCCCCCCATGACTAGAATAAATGGCTTGGCTGATAAATCTTTTGCAGTTTGCTTCAGAAAATCTAAACCCAATAAAATCTGTGTCAGTGGCTTCTGGAGAGAGTTACTCAGCTATCTCTCCAGAATGAGCCTTTTGAACTTTCACAATTTCTCTTCTAGAGTGCTGGAGTAGTGCTCTACAGCAGGAGTCTACAGCCCCCCAGGCCATGGATTGGTATTGGTCTATGGCATGTTAGGAACAGGTCCATACAGCAGGAGGGAAGCGGCAGTCAAGCAAGTGAAGCTTCATCTGTATTTACAGTCCCTCTCCATTGCTTGAATTATCGCCTGAACTCCACCTCCTGTCAGATCGGCAGTAGCATTAGATTCTCATAGAAGCATGAACCCTATTGTGAGCTATGAACACATATCACCCTCATCTTGCCCCCTTGAAAAAATTGTCTTCCATGAAACTGCTGCCTGGTGCCAAAAAGGTTGGGGACTGCTTTTCTACAGCAAGATTCTAAACCATCTCTCTCAGTTTCCTCTCTTCTTTGCCCTTGCATACCTTATATTCTAAAACACCCTCTACTTTCCTACACTCTGTTCATATCATCCACTTTGGAGAAACTGCCTTTCCTTTTCACCCTCCCCCTACTTATTGAAGTTAGAAACAACCATTAATTTATTCAAAGTGTACATAAAGAGTTCATTTACCCTTTTGAAGCCTTCCCTGATTTTAAGAAATGACTAGTACTTTAATTATTTTTACACTGGCATCTTTTCTTTTTCTTTTTTTCTGTTTTGTTTTTTTGTTTGTTTGTTTTGGGGATGGGGAGGCGGGGCATTTCAATTCTCATTTTCTTATAAATTTTTTGGAGAAAGATCAAAGTTTTGAAAATATTCAAATCCTAAAGAAATTAAAGTTAAGTAAAATGATTAAGAAAGACCTTGTAACTATAAAAAATATATAATGATTTGGTTTGAATGTAGTTTGTTACATTTAATAAACATTTGAAAAAAACATTGCCAAGAGTGATATATGTGTGTGTCTAGCAATGCATGTGGGAGCATGCTGTAAGGTATAAATATTTTTAAAAGGATAATTAATAATATCATTGTGTGTAGTTGGAGCTCTTTTAACATAACTCTACGTAATGCTCTTGTTGGGTTAGTGGATATTATATTTTTATTCCCTCTGTAAGACATCATTACTGATGTTCATTGCACAGTGAATACTTGTAACTATTAGGCTTTTTTTTCTAGTAAGCCTATGCAATTCTGCTCAAAAAAATTTATGAGTTCACTAAGACTCTATTGAGCTTATTCTTAAACTTGTTTATTCCAGTTACACTAGGATTTATAATTATAAAATTAATTTGATATTATATAAAATAATGAGTCCTTATGAGTGTGAAAAACTACTGTTTATTTGAAAAAAGTTGAGATGTTTTCAAAAGATTCAATAAAGTTTATTTAAAAAGTTGGATTATTTTAAAAGAGTGATTATTTTAGCATATTGAAAATAATCCAAAAATCTAGAATTCTTAGCTTACTTTACAAACAACTTTAAGATTTGGCATCACTTTAAAGAAACAAAAACTTGAGATTGTGGATGATGTGTTAAAAGTTCTTTACCCCAAAAGAACAGATCACACATTCCTCTCAAGTTTACATGGAACACTCACCAAGATAGAACACATTCTGAACCATAAAACACTTTTTACCAAATTTAAAAGAATAGAAATCATACAATGTTTGCTCTTAGGTCACAAGGAAATTAACTAAAAGTCAATAACAGAAAGATGACTGCAAAGTCCCAAAATACATGGAAATTAAACAACATACTTCTAAATAATGCATGGATCAAAGCAGAATACTCAGGAAATTAAGAAATATATATTTTGAACTAAATAAAAATGAAAACACTACTTTTCAACATTTGTTTTGATAAGGATACAGTAAAAACAGCCCCTTATAGGGAAATTTATAACATTGAATGCATATATTAAAAAACAAAAACAAATCTAAAAGCAATAATCCAAATTTTCACTTTAAAACTAGAAAAAGAAGAACAAATTAAATTCAAAGTAAGCAAAAGAAAAACAGTAGTAATTAGAGCAGAAACCAATGAAATTGAAAACAGGAAAGCAATAGGTAAAATCAATAAAACCAAAAGCTGGTTCTCTGGAAAGATCAATAAAATTGATAAGCTGCTATCCATGCTAAGAAAAAAGAGAGAGGACACAAATTATTAATATAGAAATGAAAGAGACACATCATTATAGATCTTATGAACATTAAGGAGATGATAAAGAAATACTATGAACAACTCTATGCCCACAAATTTGATAACTTACCATAGATGAAATGAATCAATTGCTTGAAAGACACAATTTGCCAAAAGTTCAACAACAACAACAACAAAAACATTCTGCATAGGCTTATATCTATTAAAAAAATTGAATCAATAATTAGTGGCTTTTCAAAACAGAAAGTACCAGGCCCAGATGGGTTCACTGGTGAAGTCTACCAAACATTTAAGTAAGAAATTATACTAGTTCTCTAAAATCTCTTTCAGAGAATCAAAGCACAGAAAATACTTCTAACTCATTACCTTAATGCCAAACCCAGAGACATCATAAGAAAATAAAACACCAGACTAACATCTCTCATGAACATAGATGCAAAAACCCTCAACAAAAATGTTAGGAAAGCAAATCCAACAATGTATAAAAATAATTATACATTACAACTAAGTAGCATTTACCTGAGGTATGCAAGGCTGGTTCAACATTTGAAATCAATTAATGTAACCAATCACATCAACAGGGTAAAAAGTAAAAGTCACACAATCATATCAATAAATGCAGAAAAAAGCATTTGAAAAAATCCAACACATATTTATAATGAAACTCTCAATATACTAGGAATAGAGAGGCATGTACTCAACTTGATAAATAATGTCTACAAAAGCCTACAATCAACATCATACGTAATCTTGAGAAATTGGAATCTTTCCCAGTATGATCAGGGATAAGAAAGACAGTATGTCTTTCCTCTCAGCACTCTTTTTCAACATCATACTGGAAGTTTAGCTAATGCAATAAGAAAATAAAATAAAAGTTATATAGATTGGGAATGAAGAAATAAAACTGCCTTCATTTGCAGATGACATGATGATCTGTGTAGAAATCTGAAAGAACTGACAAAACTGGAACTAATAAATTATAGCAAGGTTGCACGGTACAAAGTTAATATACAAAAGTCAATCACTTTCTTATATACCAACAATGAGCAAATGAAATTTAAAATTAAAAACACAATGCCATGTGCATTAGTACTCCCCAAAATGAAATACTTAGACATAAATCTAATAAAATCTGTATCAAATTTATAAGAGAAAAACTAAAAAATCTTGGTGAATAAAAATCAAAGAAGAACTAAATAAATGGAGAGATATTTCATGATCATGGACAGAATGATTCAATTTGTCAAGATGTCAGTTTTTCCAACTTGCTCTATAGATTCAAGTCAATCCCAATCAAAATCCTAGCAAGTTATTTTGTGGATATCAACAAACTTTATATGGTGGTGAAAGACCCAGATTGTCCAACACAATATTGAAGAAGAACAAAATTGGAGGAATGACATTACTTGACTATAAGACATGCTATAAAGCTACAGTAATCAAGACAGTGTAGCAGTGAGGAAAAAATAGATCAATCGAATAGAATAGAGAGCTTAGAAATAGACCCACATAAATATAATCAACTGAACTTTGACAGAGAAGCAAAGGCAATACAATAGAGCAAAGATAATCTTTTCAGCAAATGAGGTTGAAACAACTGGACATTCAAATAGAAAACAAAAAATAAAAATCAAATCTAGACATAGATCTCATACCTGTTGCAAAAATTAAGTCAAAATGTATCATAGACCTAAATATGAAATGTAAAGCCATAAAACTCCTAGAAGACAATATACATGAAAACCTATACAACCTTGGGTATGGCAATGTCTTTTTAGATACAACACCAAAGGCACAATTCATTAAAGGAATATTGATAAATTGGACTTCATTAAAGTAAAAAATTTCTGCTCTGTTAAAGACAATGCCAAGATAATGGGAAGAATATAAGCAACAGACTGAGAGAAAATATTTTCAAGAGACATATTTCATAATGGACTATCATCCAAAATATACAAAGCTAATCAACAAGAAAGCAAACAACCTGATTTAAAAAATGAGCTAGAGACTTAAATAGATACCTCACCAAAGAATATATCCAATGACAAATAACCATATGAAAGATGCTCCACATCATATGTCATTAGGAAAATGCAAACTAAAATAACATTGAGATGAAATGCAAATTAAAACACTTTATACTTATTAGAATGGCCAAAATTCAGAACACTGACAACACCAAATGCTAGTGAAGAAGTGGAGCAACAGGAACTCTGATTCATTGCTTGTGGGATACAAAAATGTTCCCACAATTTTTTACAAACCCAAATATACTCTTACCATCTGATCCAGAAATAGTATTCCTTGGTATTTACATAAAGGGGTTGAAAAGTTCTGTCCACGTGAAAACCTACACATAAATGTTTATTGCAGCTTTATTGGTAAATTTCAAGACTTGGAAGTAACTATGATATCCTTCAGTAGGTGAGTGGATAAATAAATGGTGTTACATCCAGACAATGAAATATTATTTAGTATTATTTAGTGCTAAACAGAAATGAGCTATCAAGACACGAAAAGACAGGTAGAAACCTTAACTGCGTACTACTAAGTGAAAGAAGCCAATTTGAAGAGGCTACGTACTATAGGTATTCCAACTCATTATTGCACAAATAATACATTTTTTAAAATAAACTTTATTTTTTATAGCAGATTAAGGTTCACAGCATATACCCTCTGTCCCCACACATACATAGTGTGTTATTTATGCAATAAAAACTAAGCAGAACTCTGAACAGCAGTTTCATATTCAAAGTTGTGGCCCTATAGGATTGGTAAATAATTTTACATTTCTGTTGACTTTTAGTTAAAATTAATATTTATGGTAGTTTTTATAAGCCTTTATCTATAAATCCTCAATTTGAATGACTTTTCTGAATAACTGTGAAACTGAGGGCATCTACTGAAGCAGGTTTCTGATTGGTTATGAATGTTGAACATAGCTTAGTCCTAATGAGGCTGCCCAGGCCTGCTACTTTCTGACCAATGACTTCTCTGGTACAGAAACATCTGGATGCTGAAGAGTTTCAAACAGAAACTCAAGATCTAAGAACAAAGACAAGAAGCCTGTCTCTCTGGCAAAAGCACCCTCTTTATGTTCTAGTGTTGTAAGACTCCTTAGACCTGGTCTAAATAAAAACCAATGAGAGCTTTGGAAGCCTGGGGTGGCACTCTAGCCTGTGAGCCCAAATGTCAGGCCAAATCAGGTGAGGTGTTGACCCAGAATGATTGATGGCTTTGGGATTGGAGGGGAAATATGAATCATAGTTGAAGAGAAAATCAAAAGGTCACATCCAGGGGAGTTGTACCAAATGTTGAGGCAAAGGGCTAAAGGAGGTTGTAAATGGTAGGATAAGTCAAAGGCACAAAACTTGCATGATTGGAAGCAGTATGAAAGGTTTTATATAAGATTAGCTAGAGCTAAGGCTGTGATCAATGAAAAACTGAAAGAACTGATGATTTTTCCTTGGTCAATTTTGATTTAAGAACTAAATAGATAAAGAGACTAAGAAAGGTTAAAATTTATAATCTTTTAGGGATGCATTTATGTGTATAATAATTATATATAAGCAAATTGTTAATGAACTTAATTTTGTTGGAGACATAAATGTAAAAGGGTTTCATTTTTCCATAACTATCCTCTGTGTTAGGTTGAAGTTATGTGTCATCCTGGATAGTGGCCCAGGTCATGACATCTTAGCCTGGTTCTATAACCTCTACTGATTTTGGTTTGGTATCAGTTTCTGAGATTGAATACTTTTAAAACTTTCATCTCATATATTCAAAGTGGTCTTTCCCTTTTAGCTAGTGTTGGAACTCACTGTCTGGGAGTGAGGGTGAGTGTTGTGTGGCCTCGCTCTCAGGTCTCAAGACAACTTACCTTTATGACAGGCAGTGTTGCAGTGTTGTCCTTAGATAATCATAATGGCTGTTTTAGCTCGTTGTCTATTGTGCTAAGTACATGGATGGCTGAGATCTCATTCTTGCTGATGAGGGACTCCCTCCAGGGCAGCTCTCCTAGTCATTGGTGACTCCCTATAAGATTTGGCCTCACCTTTCTGCTGACTCGTAGGAGGTGGTATTATGATTTGGTGTGTCATTCTCCACCTGCTGTGTCAGTTGTGGAGAGATTGTAGCTCTTAATCTCAACTGCCTGTGGTCTACAATTAGAGTATATGTTTGTGTGGAGTTATTGTGTGAGTCCCCCCAAATCTGAGAATAAAGAGTAACTGTCCTGTCCCCACTCATTACTGGTAGACTTCAGCTTTGTCATCTCTCCTCAGGTCTTGTTTCTAGTGCATACAGAAGCACAACCGATGCTTTCTGGTGAAGCAGATATCCAGCCAAGAAATAAAATACCATTCTTCCCATATTGTTTACATTCTTAAACTTTACAAAGTGATCCTCTCTTGGGTATGAAGAAAGAAATTTCTCTAGGATTAGGCAAGGAAGAGTTTCTCTTCACAAGCCCTGCAATGGCCCCAAAAAGCATTTTTACTAAGGTTCCTCTTCATATTGACAAGGCTTAATAGGGGTGTTGGTTTGTGGTGGGGCTGGTTCTTTCCCTCTCTCTTTATTTTTAAAAGATTTATTTTATTGTTTTTGACAGAGATAGAGACAGAGACAGAGAGAAAAGAGAGGGCTCAGAGCAGTCTCCATAGTTGCACATTATCAGTTTTTGACATGGTTTTATTCCACAGAGGAAGTTGGGGCCATGCAGAGCAGAAAGTGGCTGGGGGCCTCCTGCATGAGAGGCATGTCCCCTTGAGGCAGGGGCTAAACTGGGGGGGGGGGCAAGAACCAAACTGGGGGCCTCCCACATGGGAAGCACACCCAGTTCAGCACATGGGTCTGCACAGGCTGGGACCAAGATTCGATCCTCGGTTCCCAGTGCTGCAAAGTGAGCGCTTAACCTGCTGAGCCATTCTGGCTTCCCAGGTCTGGTTCTCTTAACTGTTACCTTTCAGTAAGCCTTAGGGTGGCAGGTGACATACTCGTACTTCTCTCCAATAGTTCTCTGAAATTAGAAATGGGATGCTTGATTTTATTTATTCTTAGCATTGAGTTAACTAAGAATCTCAACTTGATTTTCTCTGACCTATGGTTTGGAAGCAGTAGTTTTGAATTACTTTTTCTCTTTCCACCTATTACCACTGGTGATGTAAAGCACTTTGTTGGTTCCAGATGACTTCTTGGGTCCAGATAATCCAGATAATCCTGAGCCAGACACATATCTAATGAATTCCACTAGCCCCACCTGAAAATAGGCAAGTATAAATTGATTAGTATAGGCCAATTCATTACACATTTGTTTAAACTCAATTTAGGATGCTTTTATTACTTTTCTAGTGTATACAAGTGATGTAGGATGACATACAAAGAGTCATGGTTCCAGAATTCATTGTATTCTAAGCAGGTAGAAATAATTGTATATACACATATACCGGTAAATGTTTTTGGAAAAGTCATTGAATAGGCAGTCAAAACATTATCTTTTGTAGAATTTTCTCACAAATATTAAGGTTGTAGACAGAGTACACTAATTTTAAAAAAATTAGTATGTAACTTCTTAACAGGAGAAAGAAATGGAGGGATGCTGGGATAGCTCAGTGTTTGAGTGCTTGTCTTGCAGTCAGGGCTCTGGGGTTTGATTCCTGTCCCTGACCCATGCAGACCCATATGCTAAGCTGCAGCACAACTGGAAACCACCGGGATAGCTTGGTGGTAAAGGTTCTCACCTCCCATGTGGTAGACCCCTGGTTCAGTTCTCACCCCATGTGGCCCCACATCTTCCTGTGTGAAATGAAACCATGTCATAATTAATAATGTACAACTACGGAGACTGCTCTGGACCCTCCCCCTTCTCTTTCCTTCACCTTCTCTCAAATCAAAATAAATTAAAAGAAAAAGGGATGAAATTATCTACTATATAACATAAAAAAAGAAGAAAGAGAAAAAAACCCCCCAAAAAACAAGCAGGACATAAAGAAAAATAAAGCCAAAATAAGATGTGAGGCTTAAACCCAAATACATCAGTAATTTTATATTAAATGAAAATAGATTATAATTTTCAAATTAATACTAATTTAAATATGTTTGATCTGTAAGAGACAAATTTAAAACACGAGTATGAAAAGATTAAATTAAAAGCTTGGAAAATTGGTGCAGCCACTACAGAAAATGGTTTACAATGTCCTCAAAATATTAAAAATAGACTATCATATGACATAGCAACTAATTCCACTTCTTGGTATTTCTCTGAAAAAATACAAAACACTAACTTGAAAAGATATATGCACCCCTATGCTCATTGCAGCATTATTTACAGTGGCCAAATATGGAAGCAACCCAAGTGCCCATCAGTAGTCAATAGGATTAAAAATGTGGTACATATATACAGTGGAATAGTACTTAGCTATGAAAAAGAATGAAATCTTACTGTTTTTAACAAAATGGTTAGACCCAGAGGGTATTATGCTAAGTGAAACAAGTCAGACTGAAAAAGGCAAATACCATATGATTTAACTTATATATGGAATCTAAAGAACAGAATAAACAAACAAACAAAACAGAAACAGACTCATAGAGAACAAACTGATGGTTGTCAGAGGGGAGGGGAGTTGGGACACTGGGAGAAAAAGGTGAAGGGATTAAGAAGTACAAATTGATAGTTATACAATAACCATGGGGATGTAAAGTACAGCCTAGAGAATATAGTCAATAATGTTGTAGCAACTAGTATAGAGCCAGGTGGGTACTAAACTAATGAGGGGATCACTGCATAAATCATATATATGTCTAAACACTGCTGTATACCTGAAACTAATATAAGATAACATTGAATGTCAATTGTAACTGAAAAATTAAAGATAAATAAAAGCTTGAAAAGAGATATACCATCTAAATTATGTAATGCAAATCAAAAGTAGAAATGTATAATTTTATAAAACCAACAATATAGACTTTAAGTTAGAAGATGATGCTAAAGATAAAGATCATTCCTTTGGAATTCCTTAGAAAAATGCTTAAATTCACTATGAAAATATAACAATTTAAAATTTACATGTGCCTAGTAACATAGTCATAAAGCATAGTAAAAATAGACACAGTACTAGGAGAAATCAATAAATCTACGATTAGAAAAATTTTAATCTGTCACTCTTAGTTATTAAACAAATAGCTAATATGTTTATTTATCTGAGTAGCTTATTAAACACGAAAGTCTTTAGAGTTAGAAGAAAAATTCATGTCCATTAATTGAGAGCAAAAAAGGAAAAAAAAAAAAAAAAAGAATTCTAATGAGGTGTCCAGTCTAAGAGGAAGTCGTACATTTCTGAAAGTAGTCAGAATCAAAAACCTTTTATTATATTACAAAGAAGGGTTCAGTGTTAAAAAATAGTTGAAGTGGGTGAGAAGAATCTTTCTTAGTAGAAGCCCAAGGCTCTGGGATTTCTATTTGGCCAAAATCTGTGATTATAAGTAACTTCATGTAACTAGGGTGTCATCTTGCTTCATGGGTTGACAACTTCAAGTAATGTCTTTCTTAGATGATGGCCCATCTTTTAATCCTAGGACAATGTTAAATTAAGTATGTAAAAGAATAAGAACATAATATAAGTATATTATTAATAATAAGAAATCTGTATATATATATTTCATATATTTACATGTTTTATAGAATTTATCTCTTAGATTAATAGCCTTATAACTTTATTTAAACAGATAATTGAATAATTAATTTACACTTGTACATTTAAGTTGAAATCTCATGTGAAGTATTGAGACATATGAGTATTTTAGGGTCACTATATTTTAAAATTATAACAATTATTTAAGATATATAAGAATTATTTTGTACTCACAAAGATTCTGTTTGTAGAGTCATAGAACTGAGTATTAGAATATTAGAAAGGAAGTTGATATACTACATCTACAAATTGAGTTTAACATTTTAAAAATATCTAACTACATTCATAAATGGGACCAAACATTATTTACAGACCCTTAAAATTCATCATTAAATTTTATCAGTTGTATAAATGACTAATACAGTTTGAAACTTAAACTTAATAAGGTTTTTGAATTTATAATTAAATAAATTAAATATCAGTCAAATTTTTAAACAAAAAATATTTTCTATGTTCAAAAGCTCTCCCATGACCACTAAAAATCTTCATATGAAGATGTTCAAACTTTCCTTTCTTTTCTCATAACAATATCTTAAACGTATACCATTTCTATTTACTTTCTGTTATTAGTTAATGTAGCCTCGTCCATGGACATTAATTTGTTTTAAAATTTTAATTTTATTTCTAATTTACTGCCATCTTCAATCATTTCCTACCCCAGCAACAGCAAGGCTATATATAGCCCAAGGGACAATTTTTTTTCTTCTTCTTCCCTCAAGGCCATTGATGCTTGTTCCATTGGCTTCATGGGGAAAGTAGGTCTCCGGCTCCAGAGGAGAGAGAAAAACTGTGCAGTTCTCTGGAGGCCTGTGGACCACATTTCTAGTCAATTCTTTGAATCCTGACCCACATCTTTCTTCCTCTTAGTAATTTGTTTATACACTCATGAGTCTATATAGCACATTGTTGTTGTGTGTGAGATAATTAGGACAGAGATCCTGAAGAAGTGCCAATTCCCAAATAATTTCAGCTGCATTCGGAACATGAGGTGCTTGATCCTTCTTTGTCCTCAGTATATGAGCTTTTAGCTGCCAACTACAGGGCAATATAAAGAACACAGAATTTTAGCAATTATTAATTATCTCTAGAGGGTAAAATCATTGATAATTTACCTGTATGTTCAGAAATTTAAAAAATAAGTGTTAAAACAGATATAAAACTTGAGTTCTTTTGTGATATAGAAATTGCATTTATGGTGAAGTATGAAAACATCTTAACTTCGAGTGTTCATACATATTGTTTTGAACAGGACAATACTGTTTGTTTTCTTCACATTTCCTGACTGGCCCATCATTTTGATATAAATGTAAATTTTGTCTCACTTTTAATTTTTTATAAAAAACTGAATGCAAGCTGTGTATTTGTCATTAGGCTCTATGCTAATCAATGCATGCAATAAAACTAGTAGTGGGACAGAAGAGGAAGTTCCAATTACTTTATCCGGGCAGAGCCAGGTTTCTTGAGCTAGTGAGGATCAGATGCTGCCCCTTGCTTGTCTGCAGCAGGGTAATTTAAGAGGTGGTTGCTAAGGCCCATTTAGCATGTAGAAGCCAGGAGGGTCTCCACGCACACAAACTACTGACTGGACTCATCTGGCTGCTTGCGTCCATCAGGTTAAGAGTGTGCGATGCAGGGAATGAGTCTCACTGTTTTGTTTTGTTTTAAGATTTATTTTTATTGTTTTTGACAGAGAGAGAGAGAGATACAGAGACAGAGACAGAGAGAAGGGGGAGGGCCCAGAACAGTCTCCATAGTTGCACATCATTGGTTTTTCCACATAGTTTCATTCCACAGGTGGGCGCGGGGCTGCACAGGGCAGGAAATGGGCCAGGGTCTCACCCTGGTGAGAACCAAACTGGGGTCACTTCCCAGTTCAGCATATGGGTCCACTCGGGCCGGGACCGGGATTCGATCCTTGGTCCCCAGGGCTGCAAAGTGAGTGCTTAACCCACTGAGCCATCCCGGCTTCCCCTTGAGTCTCACTATTATTTCTACCACCATTCTACCCGTAGAGATTCTTTCTGCCCTACATTTAGTTTGATTCAGACTTTTCAGACTCATATTTCAGTTCAACAGTCTGTTAGCTTTATTCCGTTTTGTTTTTTTAATTTTTATTACAGTGGAACTCTCCAGTGGAACATTAGCATATTGCAGTTTGTAATAGCAGTCAGGATGTTCGTACTTTTTCTTTTTCTTTTTGATGTATGTTTGTGATTTTTTGCAGTCTGGACATTGCAGTCCTGCATTAGAGTGTGTTCAGTGTGGCATGCCATACAGATTTTTTTTTATTGCTTATGTGATGTATTATAAGTATTTTATTGATATATGCATTATTTATGAGTTTTTGTGTGTGTTTTACATGCGATAACTTAGTGTTTTTCATTTGTGCCCCATATCATGTTCTTTGGCAATGAATTTAGGTTCTTTTTTAGGCCTCTTATAGCCTATAAATCTAGATTAGGTGTAGAGACAATGAGGGCTACATTAGCTGTAAAACATAATTGTGTCATGGAGTGTGAGAAGTTTTATGATAAGGTTGAAAGACCAAAATATGCTACATAAGATTACTTCTTTATAGAAATATTTATAGTATGATTGTGGTAAGATACAGTCCCCCTCTCTGTCTACCTAATTTTTGTATGAGTTCTGTCACTGAAAAATAATTGTTAGCTCAATATGTTCAGGTAGTAAAACTTTTGTTATCATCTTACTTTTTCATGAATATGAAATATTATGTAACTCCATCCCATTTTTGTCATCCCAATATCCTGTTTTTGTTCCAAGGAAATACGATCAGCTGATTTTAACTTGAAGAGGAGGAACGGCATTTTGTACATTTTGAAGTTGGGAGACATTTTCTCTTTGGTGCCTTCTGAAGAGATTCTTGTGCATTGGGTCTTTTCAATAAATATTCAGACATTCCCAGTGTTTGGAGCAGACTTTCATAGACCTAAGGTGGTTACATTGCAAAACACAACACAACACAACACAACACAACACAACACAACACAACACAGAAAACAAAACCCAAAACACCCAATCTATGAAGGGAAAATTTGTAATGGGACATAAGGAAGCAAAGTAGTCACTCACTGACTGAAGGACTAGTAGATCTGAGGCAAAGGCTGGCTTATCCTTGATAAAAGCAGTGAAGACAACTTCTCTAGGCTTTTCTTCACCCTGGCAAAGGGTGTGGGGAAATCAGATGCGTGGACTGGCAAGACTGGAACTCTGAAAGTAGGAGAGGATGGGAGGAGGGCACTCAGAACACCTAATATTTCCTAACAAATTACTCATCTCCTGTGGATGGACTCCATAACCTGAGGGTTATGGTCTGTCTTGTTTTTCAAGTGCCTGTGATTCACACTGAGGGGTGTTGTGGAAAAGGCACAGCAGACTGATTGATGTAAGATAGTTAAGAGAGGATGACATGTCAGCAACACCAACGTTACTTTCTGCCTCTGACTTGCTCTGAGTGTGAAAATGTCAGAATTGAGCAGTTCCCCATGATGCTGCGGAGGTGTGATGTTAATACCGATGACACAGACAGAGTCAGCAAGAAGCTTTGGCAGCAGATGCTCCAACACATTGCCAGCCTTCTCCTCTGGGCCACCGATGGCTTAAGTACTTGTTACACAGATGTTTGAACGAAGTTGTATCCCTAATCTTCTGGTTTCCAGTTGCAGATCCAACTGTGCAAGGAGCTGGTGTGAACTGATTTCTAAAGTTAGAGTTTGTTCAACTCCTTGGGAGTGTTGGGTTTTGGTGATGAAAGTACTCAAGTCACAATTAGAATGGTCTGATTACCCCCATCTCCTTCAGCACACTCTGGACCCCTAGAGGTAGGAATGGCAGGCACTGTGTCACCTGGCATGGAGTCAGTGATCAATAATAGCCAAAGAAAGTGAGTAAACTCCGGTTTGGGTAAAATTGGTTAAAATACTGGCTTTCAAATCTACTCTATATAGTACCTGTGGCATTTCTCTTTTTCTTTCCTTCTTTGAGCACCTCTTAGAGAAAATCATTTGGTATTATTAAAATTTAGGGGGGCAATATGATATCTTCTAACCTTTCATGTAGCCAGTTACCAGAGTCAGAAAAGTGCTTTGCACTAAGAATGAGTGTTAGCCTTTTTCAAATTGACAGTATAAGAAATGGGCTTGTTCACCAGCTTTAACCTAACAACAAGACCAGATAGTTCAACTTAACATTAATGTGTATTCTAAAGTAAGACTTAGAGAATTTTTCATTGGGGGAATTTGAAAGCTGTGACTTTTATCAGCTGAAAAACTATCCAGTAGCATTGGAGAGAATGAAAATAATGCCACTAAGTTGATATCACCTCATACTCCCCAAATCCATTCTTAAGGGTTGGCAGTTAATACTTCCCAAAGGACTTAAAAAAAAAGATTATTTTTATGAGACGAGAACATTGATAGTTATTCATTAGGATAAACTTCTCCCTTCTCCTTCCTCCCATGACCAGTTTTGAAAATCAGTTTATTTTCTTCTTAATCTCAAATGGTTTGGTCACAATTAATGATATTACTCTATGGTTTCACAGAAACACCAAGGACTGCCACTTGTAGGTAAGCTCATCAGAAATGTAATATTTTTGGTCTCAAAGTGAGTCTTCAGCATTGGACAGGCAAAGGAGATGGTTTTGTGGATGAAATCCCAAAAGTAAAGGTGTCAAAAAGAAAAGAATATGCCAAGAATTGGAAATTTAAATGAGATAATGCTCTGTTTTACTTGTCCTTCTGGGTCAATACCAAAGAGTACTTCTAGACATTTTATGATGGTCAGCAAAATAATGCTTTCAATCCATGGGGAAACTCTCAGCCTGAATCAAGTTGTGTCTGTTTCATCCACATGAAATAGACTTTAGAGGTGAAGCACTATGACAATATTTTAAACCAGAGATTTTAAGTGACTTTCACATGTCTTAGTTCTTAAGTTATGATCAGAAGCTACTTTTCTAGTCCATTACTTCAGTACTTGCTGATTTTCCACTTTACAAACATACTAATCTATATTCTTTTTAAAGGGAGATTTATTTTATTGTTTCTGACAGAGACAGCAAGAAACAGACAGAGAGAAGGGGGATGACCCAGAGCAGTCTCCATAGTTGCACGCCATCAGTTTTCGACATGGTTTCCTTCCACACAGTTGGTCAGGGGCCACACAGGGCGAGAAATGGCCTGGGGGCCTCCTGCATGGAAGGTAAGCCTCCTCAAGCCAGGGCTTGAACTGTGGGGTGAGAACTGAACTGGGGGCTTCCTGCATGGGAAGCACACCCCAGTTCAGCATATGGGTTTACACAGGCTGGGGTCGGGATTCAATCCTTGGTCCCCAGGCCTGCAAAGAGAGTGCTTAACCAGCTGTGCCATTCCCGCTTCCCCAATATATTCTTGTGATTATGAATATAATCTTTGTTCATAAGGCTGCATAAATTAAAGTAGAAAAATAATTAAAAAGCACTGTGACATTTATCCTCTTGAAAGGCTGGAGGAGGATGAATGATAGGCAGGTAGTTAAGTGGTTAAACATGGGTTTGACAGCCTGGGTTTATGCCATTCCTTAGCTATATTTAATCTCAGGCAAATGTTAAAATCTTTTCAAGCCTAAGCTTCCCTTCCTGTGAAATGGGGATAATGTGTATTCCCATTTCAGGGTTATGAGGTGTAACTGAGATAATGCATACACAATGCCAAACAGAGTCATTGTTTTGTGTGCATGTATGAGATGATGACTTACTACGTCCTGAAATATGTGTCTGCTGACCTAAATGCAGTGAGCACTCATCACTTCTTCTTTCCTCACTGTCATACCTGTAATGGTCCCTCACTTGGTTCAGCCCTTGTTGGGTGTTCTCTCATAACATTAATAATGATTGGACAACCAACAGAAAAAGAAATGACTTCAGATTTTTAATTATGGAATAATAAACACTTGGAGCTTTATAATTGGAGTGGTCCTTAGAGGTTATGTAGTTCAGTGCTCTGTGAGGTGAAAATATCTCTTATATGATACTCCAGAGTTAAAAAAAAAACCACACACAAAACCCATCTGGAAGTTCTTTTTTTTTTTTAAAGACTTATTTTATTGTTTTTGACAGAGAGAGGGAGAGAGACAGAAAGAGACAGAGAGAAAGGGGAGAGCCCAGAGCAGTCTCCATAGTTGTGCATCATTAATTTTCAACATAATTTTGTTCTACAGGTGGGTGTGGGGCTGCACAGGGCCGGAACTGGGCATAGAGCTTCCTGTTTGGGAGGCATACACCAGGTGGGAGCCGAACCAGAGGCCTCCCACATGAGAAGCTTGCCCCAATGGGAATTGAACTTGGGTGGGAACCCAGTTCAGCATATGATCCACAAGGGCTGGGGCCGGTCCAGGACTTCATCCTTGGACTCCCGGGCTGCAATTTGAGAGCTCAGTCTGCTGAACCATCCTGGCTCCACCTCCCAGCCCCCATTTGGAAGTCTTAATCACCTTCAATTCAATCCAACCTTGTTTATATCACAGCTAATATTTACTGAGTGCCTACTATGTCCCAGGTACTATATTATATGGTATACGTGTGTGATCTTAGTTAATGCTCATCATAATTCTCTATAAAGTTATGCTATCCCCACCCCCATTTTTAAAGTTGTATGGACTGAGGTTCAGAGAAGTTAAGCAATTTGCCTTTGGACACATAGAGCACTATAATTTGGAGTAAAAAAATTCTAAACTCTAAACTACTTCCCATACAAAGCATAAAGCTGAAATGATCTCTTCTGAAATATGTATACACACACACACACACACACACATACATATATATACACACATACATACACATATACATATGCATATAAATATTCATTTGACTCAATATGCTTGTTTCTAATAAATCCAGTAGGTGAGATTACAGTAAATTAACTTTAAATATATTTCTCGGGGAAGCCGGGATGGCTCAGTGGGTTAAGCGCTCACTTTGCAGCCCCGGGGACCGAGAATCGAATCCCGGCCCCGGCCTGTGTGAACCCATATGCTGAACTGGGGAGTGCCCCCAGTTCAGTTCTCACCGGGGTGAAGACCCTGGCCCAGCTCCTGCCCTGTGCAGCCCCTCTCCCACCTGTGGAATCAAACTATGTGGAAAAACCAATGATGTGCAACTATGGAGACTGTTCGGGGCCCTCCCCCTTCTCTCTGTCTCTGTATCTCTCTCTCTCTGTCAAAAACAATAAAACAATACAAACAATAAAAAAACAATAAATATATTTCTCACATAATGCCTTAAATACTATAATTACTTTTCCCTGTGCACAAATAGCCATAACTTTGGCTCATAGTATAATGTCAAGTTAAAGAAGAGTAGAAGCATAATTTTATTTTTTTACTATAAATTTACTTTCTTCATATTTTTCTTCCTTGACTCTAAAGACAATGATGCCAAAGCATTTGGGCAGAAACTAAAAAAAAAAAAAAAAAAAATCTGGTTAAATTTTTAATTCTTCAAATATTTGACTTGATGTAGCCCAAACATCTAGATAATTAACCAAAGCTGTGTTTACATACATAGTAATCAAACTGTTACTGAGCCATTTTAGTTAAACTGGCCAGCCCTGTTTCCAGAAGAGCTATAATTTTTTGACCCTTGCCAATTTTACCACTGTGAAAGGGGCCCATCCACCAGATTTCGATCATTTTCCCTTGTGAAGAAGGTGCATTTCTCTCCTTTGGGTTATGTTGTGTTGTTATGCTTATAAGGCACAATCTGAATTTTAATATTTCTAACCAGGAGCTTGGGTGAGGTGACAGCACACCACCCCTTACGATGCTGCTTCCTTCTCATGGGATGTTCAGATATTCTTCCTCCCAAACTCTGGCCTGAGATTCAAAACTTCTTTCAGTCCCATTTGTTTTCAAGCTACGAAACTTGTTTAATCCTCTTCTGCACAGCACTCTTTGTCATCTTGCCTTTATCTGCCATAGTAATGTGTCAAGATAAATCTTAACACAATCTCTTTTTTCATCTTTGTGATTTTCGATCCTTGACATTAGGATGAAAACCTTTTTCTCTTAAAACAACTCCTGGCAATTCTCTGTCCTTCTGTCCTCTTTGTTCTTGGATCAGAGCACCCTGTCATTTCACTGCGGTCCTCAGTTTTATTTTTGCTCTGGTATCAGTGGGAATCATGGCATCTCAGTATTGTTTGCTATGAAGATCTCGTGAACTATTTTATCCTTCTCTCAGCTAACTGCAGAAGAAGCTCAAATTCCTCTGACCTTGCTGCAGTGGCACAGATCCTTGCAGCAATTGAGGTACTGACTGAATTTAAACAATGTTTCTTTCCCATGCTTTTACCAACAAAGCTTTCCCTGCATTTTCCTTCCCTTGGACAGGGGTCTCCTTGCACTCTAGCTCAGGGGTCCTCAACCTATGGGCCATGACCTGTTAGGAATCGGGCTGCACAGCAGGAGGTGAATGGCAGGTGAGTGAGTGAAGCTTCATCTATATTTATACCTGCTCCTCATAGCTTGCATTACATCGCTTGCATTACTGCCCAAGTTCCACCTCCTATCAGAACAGCAGCAGCATTAGGTTCTCATAGAAGTGTGAACCCTATTGTGAACTGCATGTGAAGGAATCTAAGTTTCATGCTCCTTATGAGAATCTAATGCCTGATGATATGAAGTGGAGCTGAGGCGGTGATTGTATAGTAATTTCATTATATATTATAATGTAATAATAGGAAATAAAGTGCACAATAAATGTAATGTGCTCGAGTCATCCCCAAACTATCCCCCCTCACTCCTACACTGACCACCCCTGGTCTGTGAAAAAAATTGTTTTCCACAAAACCCATCCCTGGTGTCAAAAAAGTTAGGGACTAGGGAAGCTGGGATGGCTCAGCAGGTTAAGCACTCATTTTGCAGCCCTGGGGACCAAGGATCGAATCCCAGCCCCAGCCCATGTGGACCCATATGCTGAACTGGGGTGTGCTTCTCATGCAGGAGGCCCCCAATTCAGTGCTTGCCCCCCCCCAGTTGGGCCTCTGGATAGAGGGGATGTGCCTCTCATGCAGGAGGCCCCCAGCCCAGTTCCCACCCTGCGCGGCCCCCACCCACCTGTGTGGAACGAAACCATGTTGAAAATTTGATGATGTACAACTATGGAAACTGCTCTGCCCCTCCCCCTTCTCTCTGTCTCTCTCTGCCTTTGTCCCTTTCTTTCTCTGTCAAAAACAATAAAATAAATCTTAAAAAAAAAAAAAAGGGATCACTGCCCTAGCTTAACACCCTTCAGTGAGTGCCCAGTTGCACCTTAGTACTTCAACAGCCAACTCACCTGTTCCCCAAAGTCCTATGAATCCAGCATCCCAGGTTCCTCAGTTCTTGTTGGCTGGGCTGAGCTTCCTTTCATGACAGCACAGCATGGAGCTATGGTGCAGCAGAAAGAGCATTAGCTGGGAGGACAGGGAGACCCTTTATGCTCTGCCATAAATGTGTGACATTGGACAAGTTATAGCGCCTCCTCGGACTTTTGTTTCTTCCTTCTAAATGCATGGGCTGAATCAAATCATCTTCCTGCTGGGGAATAAGGTTGGGGTCTGTTGAAAGCTCTGGGACATATTGATTGGTGGGAAGTTAGTTGAATCAGTTTGCAGTAGTCCATGATGACAACAATTTTTAATCACCTTGATTTCTGACAAAGTGAACTGATGATTTTATTTAACATTCTTGTTAATACCACCTTAAGATCCACTGAATAATTTAACCAGTGTTATTTACTACCATCTCCAAACATTTCATCTAGCCTATCCCTGACTAATGAAAAAGTCTTTTTAAAAAAGCCATTTATTTACTCAATTACACATTTGTTCATTAAAGGATTATGCTAGACATTTTCTATGATATATCCTCCAAGAATTTATATCGAAGATAATTTTATTGGTTACAGTATGTTTAAAAATAGAATAAAAATAATAGCCCTTTTGTTATTTTAGAAAGCAGAAATATGAAATAAACAACAATAAAATCATTCTGTTACTGGGGGGAAACCAAGTCTGGGCTCATGCTACCTGTGCCATTCAGCCAATAGACAGACACAGGAGGTGAGTCATAGAATAAGTGTTTATTGTCAGAGCACCAGTGACTGAGAAGGCAACAAGTTTCCACTCTCAAAGACTGCCTGTCTCCTCCAGCCATGATACCCGGCTGATATCAGAGCTGCTGCTACACCTAGCAGGCTGAGCAGGCTGCTTCCTGAAAACCAAACCTCCGTGTCCCAAGTGCCCCGCTCTGCTTCCACCCTCCTTCTGTTTTATATCCCCACCTGGAAAGCAGGAGCAACCTTCTTCCCTGTCAATTACAGTCTATTACCACCAATTACTCCCACCTATGCCAGCTTGCAGTGCTTTGTCAATTGTGGTTAATTAGCATCAATTATGTCTATGCCTGTCAGCCCCTGGAGCCTTCTTGTGAAGGGGAGGGAGATTCATTAGGTGCCTTGATTTCCAGCTGTCCTGAGTAGCTTCGTCCTTCTACAACCCCTTCCTTCTTCACCCTATTACAATTTGATTGAGACTGATTCCCTCAGTCTGACTCTAGGTTCCCGTGTAATTGCTATGATTCAACTCATTGGGATCAATATTAGGGTTTATTATAAACATTGTCCTCACTAGAATCTCAATTAATACACGTTGAGAATGCTACTTTTTACTATTGATATGATGAGAAATGAATTGAATAAATATGTAATTCTGATGCTAATAAAAAAAAATTTTATCTTTCAGGTAGATTTTTTTTAAACATCTTCAGTAGAAGAAAGAACAATGCAAAAGAAAATATATGTGAAAATGTGCATTGATGGTAAAGTATCATTCATTATCTTGTAAGTTTCCAAGATTTGATGGTAGGGAAATGAAACTGTCAGATTTGCTTGTAGAATGCTTGCTAACAAATGACTCAATTTTTTTTATTGTTAAATTTATTGGGATGACATTGGTTGATAACAATTACATAGTTTTCAGGTGTACAAGTCTACATTACATTGTCTATACATTGTATTATGTGCTCACCACCCACAACCAACCCTCTTTCCATCACTATGTATTTGATGCCCCCTCCCTATTTTCCGACCCCTCCCTCCAATCCCCCTTACCCTCAGGTAACGACTAAACTATTGACTGTATCCAGGAGTTTCTGTTTCTTTGTTACTTTCAGTTTTATATTCCATCTATAAGTGAGGTCATATGTTTCTTGATCCTTTCAGTCTGACTTATTTTGCTTAACAAGATGGTTTCAAGGTCCATCCATGTTGTCACAAATGGCTGTATTTCACCTTTTCTTATTGCTGAGTAGTATTCCATTGTGTAAATGTACCACATCTTCTTTATCCAGTCATCTATCAGAGGACACTTTGGTTGATTCCATGACTCGGCCACTGTGAACCGTGCTGCAATGAACATTGGGGTACATATATCTTAGCAAATTAAGGTTTTCAAGTTATTTGGGTAGATACCTAGAAGAGGGATTACTGGGTCATATGGCAATTCCATTCCTAATTTTTTGAGGAATCTCCATACTGCCTTCCTACCAATTTACATTCCCACCAGCAGTGTAGGAGGCTTCCTTTTTCTCCACAGCCTCTCCAGCACTTGTTCTTCCTTGTCTTGTTGATTATAGCCATTCTAAGAGGTGTGAGGTGATATCTCATTGTGTTTTTAATTTGTATAAGTATCTTTTTCATATATCTGCTGGCTGCTTGTATGTCTTCATGGGAGAAGTGTCTGTTCAGGTTCTTCCTCATTTTTTAAATTAGATCATTTGTTTTTCTGTTGTTGAGTTGTATGAGTTCTTTATATATTTTAGTTGTTTGTAAATATTTTCTCCCATTCGGTTGGTTTTCTTTTTACATTGATCACTTCCTTTGTTGTGAAGAAATTTTTTTGTTTGATATAGTCCCATTCATTTTTTTTTGGTTTTACTTCGCTTGTCTTTGGGGTCAAGTTCATAAAGTGCTCTCTGAACTCCAGGTCTATAAGTTTAGTACTGATGTTTTCTTCTATGCACTTTATTGTTTCAGGTCTTATGTGGGGGTCTTTAATCCATTTTGAGTTAATTTTGGTATATGGTGACAGTTCACAGTCCAGATTCATTCTTTTGCATGTGGTTTTCCAATTTTCCCAGCACCATTTACTGAAGAGGCTTTCTTTTCTCCATTGTATATTCTTTTGCTCCTTTGTCAAAAATTATCTGTGCATATATTTGTGGGTTTATTTCTGGGTTTTTTATTCAATTCCATTGGTTTGTATGTCTGTTTTTCTGCCAATGCCAAGCTGTTCTGATTATTGATGCTTTTTAGTATAGACTGAAGTCAGGGAGCGTGATGCCTCCAGCCTCATTCTCTTTTTTTTGTTTTGGTGGATTGCTTTGGCTATTCAAGATCTTTTTATTTATTTATTTATTTATTCATTTATTTATTTTTTGACACAGAGACAGAGAGATACAGAGACAGAGACAGAGAGAAGGGGAGGTCCCAGAGCAGTCTCCATAGTTATACATTGTTGCTTTTCCCACATAGTTTCATTCCACAGGTGGGCAAGGGGCTGCACAGGGCAGGAACTGGGCTGGGGTCTCACCCCAGTGAGAATTGAACTGGGGGCACTCCCCAGTTCAGCATATGGGTCCGCACGGCCCGGGACCGAGATTCGATCCTTGGTCCCTGGGGCTGCAAAGTGAGCACTTAACCCACTGAGCCATCCAACTTCCCCAATTCAAGATCTTTTGTGGTTCCATATGAATCAAATGAATTTTAAAAATCTATTTCTCGAAAAATTATCTTTGGGATTTTGATGGGAATTGCATTAAATCTGTATATTGCTTTAAGTAGTAAGGCTATTTTAACTATGTTGATTCTTATAATCCATGAACATGGGATATCTTTTCATTTTTTTGTATCTTCTTCAATTTCTTTCAATAGTGTCTTATAGTTTTCTGTATATAATTCCTTCATGTTCTTTGTTAAGTTTATTCCTAAGTATTTTATTATTTTTGTTCTAATTGCAAACGGAATCATTTTTCTCATTTATTTTTCTGAAGTTTCATTGTTTGTATATAAAAATGCTGTGGATTTTTGTACATTGATTTTGTTGATTTTGTATCCTGAAACTTTACTGTATTCATTTATTATTTGTAGTAATTTTCTGGTGGAGTCTTAAGGGTTTTCTATATAAAGAACCACGTTTTCTGCAAAAGGTGACAGTTTAACTTCTTCACCCAATTTGGATGCCTTTTATTTCTCTTTCCTGCCTGCTTGGCTAGAACTTCCAGCACTATGTGAATAGCAGTGGTCACAGGAGACATTCCTTTTTTATTGCTGATTTTAGAAGAAAAGGTTTCAGTTTTTTTTCCATTCAGTATGACATTTACTGAGGGTTTGTCATATAGGGCCTTTATTATGTGGAGGTACTTTCCTTTTGTACCCATTTTATTAAGTGTTTTGATCATAAACTGATACTGTATCTTGTTGAATGCCTTTTCTGCATCAATTGGTATATAATCATATGGTTCTTATCTTTCATTTTGTTTATGCAGTGTATCACATTGATCTATTTCCATATGTTGAACTAACCTTGTGCTCCTGGGATGAATTCCACTTGATCATGAATTTTAATCTTTTTAATGCATTGTTGTATTCTATTTACTAGTATTTTGTTTAGGAATTTTGCATCAGTGTTCATCAGAGAGATTGGTCTATAGTTTTCTTTTTTTGTGATGTCCTGACCAGACTTTGGTATTAGGGTAATGTTGGCCTCATAGAATAAGTTAGGAAGTATTGCCTCTTCTTAAATTTTGGGGGAAAGTTTGGGGAGGATAGGTGTTAGTTCCTCTTTGAATGCCTGGTAAAACTCACTAGTGAGATTATCTGGTCCTGAACTATTTTTTGGGAGAACGTTTTGGATGATTATTTGAATTTTCTTACTGTTGATTGGACTGTTTAGATTATCCAGTTCTTCTTGATTCAGTCTAGGTAGTCTATATTTTCTAAAAACTTGTTCATTTCTTCTATATTGCAAAATTTGGTGGCATATAGACCTTTATAGTATTCTTGTATGATCCTTTGTATTTCTGTGGTATCAGTTCTAATTTCCCCTCTTTCATTTCTAATTTGGATTATTTGTGTCTTTTCTCTTTTTCCCTTGGTGAGCTTTGCCAGGGGTTTGTCAACTTTAATAATTTGCTCAAATAACCAGCTCTTTGTTGCATTAATATTTTTTCTATTTTTTTTTTATTCTCTATTTCATTTAGTTCTTTTATTTTTATTATTTTTTTCCTTCTGCTGACTTTCAGTGTTTTTTGTTCTTTTTCTAGGTCTTTAAGATGTGATATAGGATGTTTACTTGTTATTTCTCTTGTTTTTTGAGATAGGCCTGTCTCTTACTGCTTTTGTTACATCCCACTAATTTTGGTATGTTGTGTTTTCATTGTCATTTGTTTCTATGTATTTTTTAAATGTCTTCTTTCATTTCCTCTTTGATCCAGTCATTTTTTAAATAACATGTTTAATCTCCACGTATATGTGGTTTTTCCTGCTTTCTTTTTGTATTTGATCTCCAATTTAAAAGCTTTGTGATCAGAGAATACACTTGGTATAATTTCAATCTTCTTAGATTTGCTGAGGCTAGCTTTGTGTCCCAGCATGTGGACTGTTCTTGAGAACGTTCCATGTGCACCAGAAAAGAATGTATAGTCATGTGTTGTAGGATAAAGTATCCTGTAAATGTCAACTATGTCCAATTGCTATAATGTGTCATTTAAAGCTGATATTTTCTTATTTATTTCTGTTCAGATGATCTGTCCATGGCTAGCAAGTGGGTGTTTAAGTCCCCTACTATAATTGGTTTTTTGTTTTTTTGTTTTCAATTCTCCTTTTAGATCTGTTAGTAGTTGCTTTGTAAATTTTGGTGCTTCTTGGTTGGGGGCATATATATTAATAAGTATGATGTCTTCTTGTTGTATTGTCCCTTTTATCATTATCAAATGTCCATCTTTGTCTCTTTTTTAAAGATCTAGATTTCTGTTTTTAACAGTGAGAGACAGAGACAGAGAGAGATAGAAAGAAGGGGGAGGGCTCAGAGCAGTCTCCACAGTTCTACATCATCAGTTCTAGACATAGTTTCATTCCACACAGGTGGGTGGGGGACTGCACAGGGTAAGAACCAGGAGGGGGCCACCTGCATGAGTGGCATGACCCGATGAGCTGGGGGCTCAACTGGGAGTGTCCCACATGGGACACTCATGTGGGTGAGAATGGAACTTGGGGCCATGCACCATTTCAGCATATGGGTTTGCATGGGCCAGGGCTGGGATTCGATTCTTGGACCCCAGGTCTGCAAAGTGGGAGCTCAAACCACTGAGCAATCCCTGCATCCCTTCTTCTTATCTTTTTGATTCTTAAGTCTGTTTAAGTCTGTTTTGTTAGATATAAGTATAGCTACACCTGCTTTTCTCTGGATGCCATTTGTTGGAGTATTTTTTTCCCACCCTTTCACTTTGAGTCTGTTTTTCCTTTTGGCTGAGGTGTGTCTCTTGTAGGCAGCATAAGGTTGGGTTTTGTTCTTTAATACAGTTTGCTACTATGTTTCTTTTTATTGGTGAGTTTGGTCCATTTCCATTTAGGGTGACAATTGATATATGATGATTTCCTATAGCTATTTTATCTCTTGTTCTCTGGTAGCTATTTCTTTCCATTGCTTCTTTGCGTTTTTATTCCCATCAGTTATTTTAGTTTGATGGTGTTTATGATTGTTTTCTCTCTTTTTTTTTTATTATGTGTCCCAGTTCTAAGTTCTTTTTGAGTGGTTACCATGAATTTTATGTGAAAGTTTCATATATGTATTGTTTTCTTTTCTTAACGATGTTTCTTATCTCCATTTTCTTTGGAAATGTATACCTTTACTTCCACCCCTTTTATGTTTTGGTTGTTCCAGTTTGTCCCTATTTATTTTTACTTTTTGTTTCAGTTCCAATATTCTCCTTCAGTAGTTCTTGAAATGCTGGCCTTGTGCTGAAGAATTTCCTATGTCTGAAAAGGTCTTTATTCCTCCTTCATATCTAAAGGATAACTTTGTTGGGTAGATGATTCTTTGCTGGTAAATATTTTCCTTTAATATTTTGAATACTTTATTTCACTCCCTTCTGGCTTATAGAATTTCTATTGAGAAATCTGATGATAGTCTGATGGACTTTCCTTTATAGGTTATGGTGGTGTTTTTTTCTGGCTGTCTTGAGGATTCTTTCTTTGTGTTTGACCTTTGACATCTTCAGTACAATATGGTTTGGAGAGGGTCTGCAAAGATTCAAGTAGCTAGGGTTCCTATTTTCTTCTTGAATTTGAGGTTCCAGTTTTTGCCATAGATTTGGGAAGTCTCATCTACTATATGTCTGAGCAAATTCTCTATGCCCATCTCACCCTCTGCTCCCTCTGCAATACCTGATATTCTTATATGATTCTTTGTAATGGAATTATATAGTTCTTATAGATATCTTTTATTTATTTTAGCTCTTATGTCTCTACCTTTTCCCTTCTGTGACATTTCCAAATTTCTGCCTTCAATTTCATTAATTTTTCCTCCATCTGGACAGCTCTGTTTCCTATTCTAGCTATTTCATTTTTTATTTCTTTTATTGTGTTGTTTATTTCCAGAATTTCTATTTGCGTCTTTTTTTTTTAAGAAATTGTTCTTTATTTATTGATTTATTTAATTTTTTAACAGAGAGAGAGAGAGAGAGAGGAGAGAGATACAGAGACAGAGAGAGAACTGAAGTGGGGGAACTCCCCAGTTCAGCACATGGGTCCACACAGGCCGGGGCCAGGGCCAGGATTCAATCCTCGGTCCCCAGCACTGCAAAGTGAGTGCTTAACCCACTGAGCCATCCCGGCTTCCCCTATTTGCGTCTTTTTTATAGATTCAATTTCTTTTCTGAGATCACTTAGCTCCCTATGTGTACTCTGCCAATTTTTTTTTTTAATCTCTGAGTGTTTTCAGAATTGCAGTCTTGAATTCTGTGTCATTTAGCTTATATGTTTCCATTATCCTCAAGTTTCTCTCTCTCTCTCTCTCTCTATCTATCTCTCTCTATCTCTGTCAAAAACAATAAAAATAAAAATAAATAAATAAAAAGTTTTTTTTTTCTGGAGATTTTTTATTTTCTTTCTGAGCACCTTTGTTCACAAGGGTATTCATTGCTACTGGAGCATTTCTTTTTCTGGCCATGAAGACTCTTTCCCTGGTAGATGTGAAGAAATCTTCCTTTTACTTCCTAGCTGTTGCTGCGGTGTCTTATAATATCTTCTCTTGGTTATTTGGTTTTTTCACAGTGGGAGGCTTCGTAGGAGGTAGGCTTCTCTTTGACTCAGTTGCCCTGGTCTTTGTATGCCTCCTCTTTGGGAAGGTATGGTGAGAAATGGTATTCTATATCTCTGTGATTCCACTGTAGTCAGAAGCTGCCACACCTGGGCTTCAGTTTTCCTAGATCCCTGTGCAGCTTCAGTGGGAAGGGTGGGATGGGGTTTGTTGTGAAAGGTGCAGATCTGTTTGTGTCACAGGGTAACAGTCACTTCCTGGCATCAGCTGACTTAATGCAGGCTGTGGGAGGAGCTGGAGGGGCAAGATTTGGGGGAGAGCAAGGGGAAGCAGCCAGGCTCTGTGTCCAAAGCAACACAGTGCTCTGGCTGGGGCCCCATGTCACCAAGGGCCACTCTATGCCTCAGCAGCTGGCATACTCCCACTATTGGCACTCCAGGTTCCAGAATGCCCACCTCCTGCTGTAGTCACTGGTATTAAGCTCCGAGGGCCTCTAGCTCCAACTACCCGACCCACATACTGGCAGATGAACCCTCATTCTGGCTGCTGTTGGTGCCTCACTCTGGTCTCCTGCACTGCACTATGCCCACCCTCACCATGCCACGCTGCTCCCCCTGCACTCCCACCGGGGCTTTTAGCCACAGTCGGCCGTGCCTGCTTCTGCCATTCACCCTGTGTTCTCGCTGCCTGCACCTGCCCCTCCACCTTTGTCTGTTCTAGGCCTCCAACCCACCCAGAGTTGTTTTGCACCTGGACCTGCACTCCAACGTTCCCACCTCAGTCAGTCTCTGCTGGTCTCTGGGTCAGCCTCTGGGTCATGGTCCTTGGCTGTCTCTGCACGGTTCCCATTCTTTTTCTCTCACTCGCCTCCCTTTCTCCAGCTGTAGGTATTTTCTTGTGATGAGTGGGTCTCTCAGCTGAGGCTGTGTTGCCTAGGGATTCTCTGGTTGGATTTTAGTTGTTTAAATTGTTGTCTTTCCAGGAGAGGTTTCAAGGGCTTTTCTCTCACCTCCATCTTGATGATGTCTCAATAAAATAAATCTCTCTGGGCTACTTGTTCCCAAACTGAGACAGGATAGCTAAATAAAAAGTTAGGTAGCCAGGATCAAATTGCTCAATTTTTGGGACTGAAGTCTGACCCATGATTCTGCATGTATCACCTGATTCAGAAGATATACTTCCCTCCTTGGGTAAAGGAGAGCTACTTAGTGTGGTGACTTATATGGTGTTGAAGAGCTTAAGAGCCAGAATTTTATAGGCCAATAACACATTCAAGTTATGTAATTTTGACTTTGAAGAAAATGATCCAAACAAGAGATCAAAATGATATAAGATAATCTGAAAGATATCAGGGGACAATCTTCTTTCTTTTTTAAAAAATATTTATTTTATTGTTTTTAACATAGAGAGAGACAGAGACAGAGAGAGACCGAGAGAAAGGGGAAGGCCCAGAGCAGTCTCCAAAGATGTATGTTATCAGTTTTCAACAGTTTCATTGCACATAGGTGGATGGGGTGAGGGTGGGGGCTGTGCAGGCTGGGAGACTCCCCCATGAGAGACACACCCCTGTAAGCTGGGGACTGAACCAGGGGCTTCCCACATGGGAAACTCACCCAGGGCACAAGATAATTCAGCATATGAGACCTCAGGAGCCAGGTCCGGGATTCAATTCACAGACCCTGGGGCTGCAAGGTGAGCACTTAACCCACTGAGCCATCCTGGAATTCCCCAATCTCTTTGATTAAGTAGTGAGTAAGAAAACAACCATAAGATAATTAAAATCTACTTGCAAAAAGAAGGCAAAATTGAACCCCCAAATGGCTCATTTTTTACCTCCTATCCTGATGATTTTCTCTCTATTTACTCAGGTTAAGATTTCTCCAGTCCATTCAGGCACAACCTCAAAAATTTCTGCTGACTCCTGCTTCTGAACCTGCATCGCATTGTATTTCATCAGATGGAATGTTCTCTTGTTTGTCGTTGTATCTCCACAGGTCACTGTTTCCTTTAAAAACTCTGTAGGATACCACTCTTTACTATTGCTTCTTTTGGATTTTTAAACATTCTTCACAAATATTTGTCTCATCTTGCTCTCTAGACTAAATTCTTGAAGATACAGAATCATTACTTCTCTTTATCCTTCCTTATCATATTTAGTCCTGCCTGACCTGTGTTTTGAGCTGTTAGTGGGCAATATTTTTGACAGAGAAACAGACTTCTGAGTAGAGCAGTTAAGTTTTAGCAAGATACAATCCCAGGCTATTCAATTCCTTATGATGGCTGCTTGTGGAAAGGAAAAGACTTTGGGGGTGACATTTGATTCCCCCCCATACTAGAAATACAAAGAAGTCTAAACGTCGACCAAGTTTTAGCTTACTTACAGACAAGCTTTCCACTTCAGTGATTTCAGAAATTGGGTGGATTGTTCTTTGTCTCATAAAGAATTCATTTTTAAAATGTTGATGGCCTCAGCTTTGGCTGCTGGCCAGCTTCAGGAAGTGCGGTTCACAAGCCATCAAGCTCTGCATACTCCACATTCCTTGGGTAATGCAATTCTGGACCCAAATCGATTCCAGAAGGGCTGATCTTCCAAGAAGGGCCAGAGCTTTGAGCTTGTTGCACTGTTCCTTCCCGCTCCCCCTGCCCACCACCCCAATCAGCCTCGAATGGTGAAGCAGCCAATCCAGGAGCTATGCAAGTAGTGTGGTGAGACCAGTGTCAGGCATCTGAACAAGTTGATGAATTTGGCAGCTTGTGTTTGAAGAATTTATTTTATGATTTGGATAAAGTCTGGGAATTTATCCTTCAAAATTTCTTAAATTTAGTAACATGTGAATGCACTATGTTAATACCAGAAGTTTTCTTTCTTTCTTTCTTTTTTTTTTTAGTAAAAGCTGCCTTCCTTTTTAAGTATGAGTAATCCATCCAAATCCTGCCTAAGGAAACAAAAGGGGTGCTGGTAATTTTCTCTTTCACAAAATGCAGAGACTTCCTCTCTGTCTTCTCCAAGTACTATTCTATGAACTGCAGGGAAATTACACTCCTCAACATTGAAAAAGAGATTATGCTAAATGAGAAGGTAAAGCAAATCATCATAATACAAATACAAATGCCAGCTTAATTCCTTGCATCAGGAGAGTCCTGTGACTTTTCTTTCCAGATATGGGTGGATATCCACATTCACCTTTTTTCAATTCCATTATCTGGTATTGTTAAGGGCTCATGCAAAAGAGAATTCTCAGTTGAACAACATAAGCTCCAGCTCTGTGCTCGAGATTTCACTAAACTCTCCTCTTTTCCTTAATTATGGAGCATCTCCATTGAATCACCTCAATAGGGAACCCAAACTTAGGTTACTGATTTTTTTTAGGCAGTAATTAACCAGACAGAAAAGGATGAGAGGCAGAGGCTGAGAGAACATCTCCAACAGAAAACATAGTTGGGTAACATTGAGTTGAGGTAAAAATAAGCAGCTCAGCATGATCTGATATCTAACAGAGTTACCACTCAGAAAATACTACGTGCCAAGCTCTGGGCAAAGTGCCTTATGTACATTATCTCCTTTTATGTTATAGACTCTATGAAGAAAGCTTATGTCTAGTTTATAAATATGAAACTGAGAATGGCTCAGCCATTTGCTCAAGGCCCGACATTTAGCAAGACATAGATATGCCTTTCAAATCCAGGCATATCTGGTTTCAACACTACTGGGGTTGAGAAGCAGTGATAGCATAATGGATTCTACCTGTGGAGTTCAGTAGGAGCCAGATGCCAGACAAAGAACCAAAAAATTTATGCTGTAGGCAATATGTGATAGGAAAAAAGTAACTTTGGAAGGAGGGTATGATTAGATTAGTGTTATAAAAAGATTATTTTGTCAGCCATATAAAGGATAAATCGAAAGGAATGATTCTGTATTTTAATTTAGTCATCATATCATTCTATTTTATGATAAAATCAGTAGTTTTGCAGTTACTTTTCTGGCACATAGGAGTTATGTTTAATTCTTATTCCTCTCATAGCTTATGTGTGTGAATAAATGAATGAATGAATGAAGTTCTAACTTAGAAAATTTCTGTGTATGGCAAGTGAACCAAACAGCTATTTACTTGATCCTATTTCTTGATTCCAAAGAAAAATATCATCAATCTAAGTGGAGCATGATTACTAACTTTGGGGAAGTCTTATAAAGTACTGGTATGAGAATATAGCTAATTAGGAGAAAAACTGTTGAAGTGAAAAAAGCCCTAGTCTTTAGGAGATTTGTATTTGAATCTGCCTTTTGCTATGTGTGCTTAAGCAAATCTCCTCACTATTCTGAGCTAGAATTTTCTCATCTTTATAGTGAGAATAATCTTTGAAGAGGGTACCAGTGATTCAGAGAGTGCATAAGGTGGGTTCTTGGTACTAGTAATATTTAATTTCTTGATCTGGACAATAGTCATGCAGGTCCATTGGTTATGCATGAGAAAAGTCATCAATTGTACATTGTATGTATATTTTTCTGTGTGAGTTTTATATTTCAATAAGAAAGTTTTTTAAGAAACATAAAATGAGGAAAGTGTAATCTAACCTCACTTATTAGTTTTCAGTTTTGGGTATGCACTGGTTATATTATGATTATTGATCCTTGACAAAAACTATTAGATTGGTGCAAACATAATTGTGGTTTTTGCATTGTTGAAATTTGCCATTTGATATTGGATTACATTCTTAAATAAATGTGATTATGTTATATGTCATTTTAGTGCACATATCTCCCTTTATGTTTTTTTACTAAGGACATTATGTGCTGTTTATATTATATTTATTTTAAACTATTTTAGACTATGGGAATGATGTTAGACAACAAGCATATTTGAAGGATTTTTTTTTTTATTGTGAAAGATTTATTGTTAAAGGTACTAGGGGGTGAAAAATAAAATTAAATGTCGAGCCTTAGCATGATTAATTTTCTTGCACATCTTTTGGGTGTTGTCTTAAAGGATTATGTAGTCTGAGAAACTTAGAGGGATAATAAAACCATAAATAATGAAATTAAAGAAATCAATGGGAAAGCCAGGATGGCTCAGTGGGTTAAGTGCTCACTTTGTAGCCCCAGGGTCCAAGGATCAAATCCCGGCCCCGGCCCGTGTGGACCCATATGCTGAACCGGGGGATTGCTGTTTGGTTGTCTGCTGTCGATCTGATCCACTACAGCTTTCTGAATCCTAGTGAAACCATTCTATTTGAGAAGTATGCTCAGCACATTGATGGGAAGCACTGAAGCTGCAACGTCTTAGCTGGCATTGGTCAACAGAAAGGGCCCAAGTCTTCTCCATGACAATGCCTGGCTGCATATTGCACAAACAAAGCTTCAGAAGTTGAACAAATTGGACTGTGAAGTTTTGCCTCATCTGCCATATTCACCTGACCTTTTGCCAACTGACTACCACTTCTTCAAGCATCTCAACTTTTTGCAGGGAAAATGCTTGCACAACCATCAGGATGCAGAAAATGCTTTCCAAGCGTTTGTTGAATTCCAAAGCACAAATTTTTACTCTACCAAAATACACAAACTTATTTTTCACTGGCAAAAATACATTGATTGTAATGGTTCCTATTTTGATTAATAAAGGTGTGTTTGAGCCTACTTAAGTAATAATTTAAAATTCATGGTTTGAAGCAGCAATTACTTTTGTACCAAAGTATAGATATTGTCATATCAAAACATAAATATAATGAGAACTAGTCTATGAACTGTCTGGAACAGCTATTTAAAAAACAAAAGAGAAATAAACTAGAACAGAGAGATGGCTGGTTAAACATAGCAAAATGAACACAAATGTTTAACACCACTTTTTTTCAAATCTCATTAAAGGGCAGTAAAGGAATATAAAACACACAAACCTACTATGACAAAGAGAAAGAGAAAGCAGAAAATAGAGGTCAACTTCACCAATTATTTTTATAGTACAGAGATATCCTGTGTATCTTTTGCCCAGCTTTCCCCAATGAAAACATCTTTTATAACCACATGTAAAAACCAAGAAATTGACATTGGTACAATACTCTTCACCAGTGTTTACATTCTCTCTCTCTTTCTCTGAGGTCTGACAAGTTCATGAACTAATTTTAGAAAACGTATTACATCCCTCATTGCTGAATAACACTATGACCACCTTCAGAGTTCTCCCCTTGAGAAGCTATGCACCAATGCCATGCCTAGTTCACCCTTCAAAGCAATTTTGGAACTTTTTTCCTGGAATGGCCATCATTGTATTACCTTTGATGCCTTGAATGTCGTCAAAATGTCTTCCTTTCAATATTTCCTTTATCTTCAGGTAAAGAACAAAGTCACTGGGGGGCCAGATCAGGTGAGTAGGGAGGGTGTTCCAATACAGGTACTATTTTTTCACATAGCTTTTTCAACATTGTTGACTGTCCAGTTGGTACAAATTCATAATGAACAATGCCTCTGATATCCAAAAACACTAGCAACATGATTTTTACTCTTGATTTGGACTGATGGAACATTTTTGGATGTGGAGAGTTTGCTAATCTCCATTGTGCATTTTGACGCTTTGTTTCAGGGTTGTATCAGTACACTCATGTTTCATCAGCAGTGATAACATGGCCCAAAACGTCATCTTGCCTCTCCAAAACGTCCTGGCAAACTCAAGCTCTGATACTCTTATGACAGCACAAAACAAAAACAAAAACAAAAATCCCATGCAACAACAATAATTAATACCACTCAGCAAGACACTACCACATGTTGACAGGAACACACCTATGAAACACTGACATACCAAGGTTGTGAGAGCTTACTGAGTTGTTTGTACAGTGTTGCCAATGTTAGCACACAGTGTCAAGTTCTCGAACTTAATTGTCAGACTATGTATATTATATTTCTATGAAATTTTAATATACATTTAGATTTGATAAATAATCACCACACTCAGGATACAGAACTATTCCATCCCCACAAAGAAATTCCTTCATGTTACCCCTTACTAGTCACACCTTTTCCCCCAACCACTGGCAACCCCTAATTTGTTCTCTTACATTATAATTTTGTCATTTTGAGAATGTTATATAATTGCTTGGTATATAAATCTGTGATATTGAATTTTTGGCCCTAATCAACACAATTCCTTTGAATTCCATTTACCGGTAAGTTGTTGCATATATCAGAAATTTGTTCTTTTTTTTGAGTAGTATTCCGTGATATAAATATACCAGTTTCTTTATCCATTTACCCATTTAAGTAAATGTGGATTGTTTTCACTTTGGAGCTATTATGAACAAAGCTGCTATTAATGCAAACATTTATATACAAGTCTTTGTGTGAAAATATCTTCTAATTTTGCTAGGGTATGACTGCTGGGTCATATAGTCAGTGCATATTTAACTTTGTAAGAAGTTGTTAAATATTCTAGTGGCTTTACCAGATATATATGAGAAATGAAGTTGTTTCACCAGCATTTGGTATTATCAATACTTTTGTTATCAATATTTTTTATTTTAGCTATTCTAATGGATGTGTAGTGACATCTTATTGAAGCTTTAATTTGCATTTTCCTAATAGTTAATGATATTGACCACCTTTTCATGTATGTATTTGTCATCCATGTATCTTCTTTGGTGAAGTATCTGTTCAAAGTTTTTGCCCACTGTCTAATTGAATTTTTTTTTTATTAAAAAGGATTTTTATGAAAAAATAGAGGTAACATATGATGTTATATTAGTTTCAGGTGTACACCATAATTACTCAACATTTACATACCTAAAGAAGTGACCCACGATAAGTCCAGCAACCATCTGACACTGTACTATGGCCATCACAATATTATTGGCTATATTCCTTATTCTGTACGTTACATCCCCATGACTTATTTGTTTTATACCTGAAAATTTGGACCAATTATTTTGTTTTCTTGCTATTCAGTTTAGGCAGGAGTGTCAAACTACTGGCTTCCCTGGGCCACATTGGAAGAATTGTCTTGGACCACACATAAAATATACTAACACTAATGAACTAAAAACAATCACACACACAAAAAAACTCATAATATTTTAAGAAAGTTTATGAATTTGTGTTGGGCTGCAGTCAAAACCATCCTGGGCTGTATTTGCCATGGGTTGGACAAGCTAAGTTTAAAGCGTTCTTCATATATTCTTAATACCTTTGCTGGATATGTGATTTGCAATATTTTCTCCCTGTGCATGATTTGTCTTTCCATACTTTTAAAAGGGTCTTTCATAGAGCAACTGTTTTAAATTTTAATAAAGTTTAATTTATTGACATTTTTCTTTTATGAATCATGGCTTTGGTGTCATGTTTAAGAACTCTTTGCCTAACCCTTAGTCATAAAGATTTTTTCCAATGTTCTCTTCAGAAAGTTTTATAGTTTTATGTGTTACCTGTAGATATATGATACCTTTTAAGTTAGTTTTGTATAAGGTATGACGTTTAGGTTGAGGTTTATTGTTTTGCCTATGAATGTTTAATTAGTCTAACAGCATTTCTTGAAAAAACAAATTCTTTCTTCACTGAAGTGCTTTTGCATTTTGCCAAAAATTAGTTGGCTGCAAATGTCTGGGTCTATTTCAGACTCTTTGTTTTACTCTCCCTTCATCAATACCAAAATGTTTTGATTACTATACCTGTATAATAAGCCAAAATCTGGTCACATTACCCTTCTACATTTACTCTTCTTTTTAGTAATGTTTTTGTTGCTGTGGTCTCTTTATTTATATAAACTTTAATGTCAGCTTGTCTACATTTACAAACAAACCTTCTTAGGATTTTGGTCAGAATTGCTTTAAGCCTATAGATTAATTTGTGGGAAATTAATATTTTTATTATGTTGAGTGTTCTAATCCCTGAACACAGCATACCTTTCCATTTATTTAGGACATTTTTAGCATTTTGTAGTTTTCAACTTTGAGATTCTGTATATGTTTTATTGGATTTATGACAGTATTTAATTTGGGGGTAATTGTAATAAGTATGGCATTTAAAATTCTGTTTTCCAATTTTTGTTGCTAGCATATAGAAATATGGTTTAATTTATGTGTTGACCTAGTACCCTCTGACCTATTGAACTCTTTATTCAAGATTTTTTGTGTGTGTAGATTATTGGGGTTTTCTATGTATAAAGTCATCTCATCTGAAAACAGAAACAATTTTATTTCTCATTTTTTTATCTGTATGCCTTTCTTTTTTCTTGCCTTATTGTCCTGGCTAAAACTTTCAATACTGTATTGACTAGAGGTAATGACAGCAGACATTCTTGCCTTATAGTTGATTCTAGGGGGAAATCATTCTGTCTTCACTATTAAATATGATGTTAACTTCAAGTTAATATCAGATCTTTATCTAGTTGAGAAAATTTCATTTTATTCTTACTTTTCTGAAAGTTTCATTTTTATTAAAATGAGCATTGAAATTTGTCAAATGCTTTTTTCTTTTTCCTTTTTTTAATAATTTTTTTTTTGACAGACAGAGACAGAGAGAGAGAGAGAGAGAGAGAGAGAGAGATACACAGAGACAGAGAGAGAACTGAACTGGGGGAACTCCCAGTTCAGCACATGGGTCCACACGGGCCAGAGCCTGGATTCGATCCTCCGTCCCCTGCACCGCAAAGTGAGCGTTTAACCCACTGAGCCATCCTGCTTCCCCCAAATGCTTTTTTTCCGCATCAACTAGTGCTCATATGATTTTTCTTCTTTAACTGATAATATGATAGAATACATTGACTGATTATCAAAGACTGAACCAATCTTGTATTCCTGCACACCATTTGGTTGTGGTTACTATCATACTTATATATTTCTGAATTTAAATTGCTAGAATTTTGATGAGGATTTTTTGCATCTCTGTTTAGAGAAATATTGGTCTATAGTTTTTCTTATGATAAATTATAAATTTAATTTCTTTCATGTTATAAGACTGTACAAACGATCTATTTATTTATTTTAAAGATTTTTTTTTTTTTTGAGAGAAGGTAAGAGTCAGAGAGTGAAAGAGAAAGAGAAAGAGAGAAATGGGGAGGGCCCAGAGCAGTCTCTATAGTTGTAGATCATCAGCTGTGACATAACTTCATTCCACACAGGTGGATGCAGTGCTGTGTGGGGCAGGAACTGAACTGCCCCGACACCCCCACATGGGAGGTGAGAACCATTGCCGCTATCCTGGCTGTTACCAGCTCTGTCCCAGTTTAGTATATAGGCTTGTATGGATGGGCTGGGGCTGGGATTCGATCCCTGGACCTTGCTGTTGAAAGGCAAGTACTCAATCTACTGAGCTACCCTGGCATCCTCAAATTATTTATTTAATGTTTGGTGAATTTGGTAATGTGTGATTTTTGAGAAATCAGGTAAGTTTATCTCAATTGTCAAATTTATGTGTGCAGAGTTATTTGTAATATTTTTTATCCTTTTAATGTTTGTGGGGTCTTCAGTGATATTCCTTTTTATTTCTAATATTGGTAAGATATAAATTTTTTGTCACATATTTTGTTAGTGTGGTTGGCATACAATATTATATTAGTTTCAGTGTACAATTTTCATATACTTTACAAAGTGATCTCCACTATAAGTCTTGTAACCATCTGTCATACAAAGTTATTATGTTTTATTGATTATAGTCTCTATATTGTACATTACCTGACATTTATTTTATTTTTAATTAATTAAATTTTTTTTATAGTATACTAGTCATACAATATTATATAGTTATATTAGATGAAGTGTACAACATAATGGCTTGGCATTTTTATACCTTATAATGTGATCACCACACTAATTCTAGTAAGCATCTATCATTGTACAAACTTATCACATCATTATTGACTATATTCCCATTCACCCTTTTCACCCCATTCCCCAATCCCATTCCTTTTGATAATCATCCATTTGGTCTCTATTGCTATGAGTCTGTTTGTTTATTTGTTTATAATAAGTGTAATGTTTTTGTAGATTCCACATATAAGGGAAACCAGATGGCATTTGTCTTTCTCTATCTGACTTACCCCATTAGCATAGCACTGTGTAGGTCCATCCATGCTGTGCTCTTTGATTTGTCAGTCTTGTGGGAAGTTTACAGTTTTATGTTGTTGTTTTTTCCCCAAAAGTATCAGTTTTAGATTAGATTGATTCTATTTTTCTCTGTCCAGTTCTGTTAGCTTTTGTAGTTATATTGTTTGATTCATATACATTTATGATTGTTATGGTTTTTTAGGAAATTAACAATTTACCATTGCATAATGTACTTATTTGTCTCTGGTAGTTTTCTTTACTTCATGGTTTATTTTATCTGATATTAATATAGCCTCTTCAGCTTTATTTATTAATTTTTCTCTAAGTTTCACTTTTATTTGCTTTTTAAGTAATTTCATATTTTTCAATTATAGTTAAGATACATTTTGTTAGTTTCAGGTATAAAACATACTGATTAGATATTTATGCATTTATGTAACTTATGAAGGGATTACCCCATAAATTTAGTTCCCATCTGACACCGTACATAGTTATCACCGTATTATTAACTATATTTCTTGTGCTATACTTTACATTCCCATGATTACTTTATAACTACCAATTTGTACTTTTTAATCTCTTATCCATTTTTATTCACCCTGCCCACCACCCCAACTCTCTCCCATCTGGCAACCATCAAAATGTTTTCTGTATCTATGAGTCTGTTTCTGTTTCATTTGTTCATTTATTTTATTCTTTAGATTCCACATATAAGCAACATCACATTGTTTCTGTCTTTCTCTGTCTAACACTCAGCACAGTACCTTTCAGGTTTATGTATACTGCGGCAGATGACAAGAACCCATTCCTTTCTATATGACTGAGCAATATTCCATTGTATATACATGAGTATGTACCACCTCCTTTTTGTCCATTCATCCCTCCATGAATACCCAGGCTGTCTCTACCTCTTTGCCATTGTAAACAGTGAACATATGGATGCATATGTCCCCTTGAAGTAGTGTTTTGAGTTTCTTCAGATAAATACCCAGAAGTGGGATTACTGAGTCCTTTTTTGTCTTTTGTCTCTTTTTGATTTAAAGTCTATTTTATCTGATATAAGTATTGCTACTGCAGCTTTTTTGGTTTGTTTGGTTTCATTTTCATGAAGTATCTTTTTCTTGTCTCTTTACTTTCACTCAGTGTGTCTTTGAATCTGAGGTGGGTATCTTGTAGACAGCATATGTATGAGTCTTATTTTCGTATCTATTCAGCTACCCTATGTGTTTTGATTAGAGCATTTAAACCATTTATATCTAAAGTAATTACTCCTAGACACATAGTTATAATCATTTTATTATTCATCTTTACATTCTCCACCCCCCACTCCTTCTTCTTCTTAATGAAGTCCCTTCAACATGTCTTATAATATTAGCTTTGTAGTGATGAGCTCCTTTAACTTTTTCTTGTCTGGGAATCTCTTTATCTCTTCCTCAATTTTAAATGATTGCCTTACTGGGTAGAGTAAGCTTGGTTGTAGACCTTTGCTTTTCATGCCAATCCTTTCTGTCCTACAAAGTTTCTGTTGATAAATTAGCTGATAGTCTTATGTGAGTTCCCTTGTAAGTAACTAGTTGCATTTATCTTGCTGCTTTTAAGATTCTCTTTTTGTCTTTCACCTTTGCATTTTTAATTATAATATGTCTTGGTATGGATTTATTTTGGTTCATCTTGTTTGGGACTATTTATGTTTCCTGGGCTTATATATGTATTTTCTTCATCAGGTTGGGAAAGTTTGCAGTCATTATTTCTTCGAACACATTTTCAACCTTTTGCTTTCTCTCTTCTTCTTCTGGTACTTCTTTGATGAAAATGTTATTATGTTTGATGTTGTCCCAGAAGTCTCTTAAAATATCCTCACTTTTAAAATTCTTTTATTCTTGCTGCTGTTTTGATTTTGTATTTTCTGGTATGTTGTCTTCCAAATTGCTGAACTGATCCTCTGCTTTATTTAGTCTGCTCATGATTTCTTCTAGTGACTAAAATCTTCATTTTAGTCATTGTATTCTTCACTTCTGATAGGTTCTTTTTTTAAAAAAAAAGTTTCTATGTCTTTTTTTAATGTTTGCTATGTCTTTGAAGTTCTCACTAAATTCCTTGAGCATCCTTATAACCACTGTTTTGAAATCTGTATCTTGTAGATTGCTTATCTTCATTTTGTTTAGTTCTTTTTCTGGAGTTTTTTTGGTTGTTGTTTTTTTATGTTCTTTCATTTGGGGCATAGTTCTTTGTTTCTCCATTTTGGCTGCCTCTTTGTTTTTGTTTCTATATATTAAGTAAATCTGCTAATCTCCCAGCATTTCCAGGTGACCTTATATAGTAAGTAAGTGTTCTGTGCAGCCCAGTGGCACTGTCTACCTGGTCACCTGAGTTGAGTGCTCCAGGAGTGGATTAGGTGTGCCCTCCTGTTATAGTTGAGACTTGATTGCTGTTGGCATATCAATGATAGGGATTGACCCTGAGGCTGATTGGCTATGGGGTTTTATCACATCCACAGCTTAAGGGCTGCTGTGTGGAAAGTCTTACTCTACATAGTGGGATTTGCCCTAGCAGGCTCTGGTGCCTACCGAGACTGCTTTTTGGATGTGCTGTTTGTGGGGCTAATTGGGTAGTTGTCTGCTGTGGTCTGATGCTGACCTCCAGGTCTGTTGGTTCTGGGGCCTCTTGGGAGGGGCTCCAATGTAGGCCCAGGTCAGCCACTACTTATAACTGGCTGGGGACTGCCTCAAATAAGCTACAAAGAGATCTGCAGTTGGTCCCTGCCTGTGCTAGAACTAGAGGTGCATGGGAGAGGCCATACTGAGAATGGACCACTGGGCCTGGGGGAGCTATACCAAAAATCCCAGAACACCTTGAGACCTTTGCTACCTGCTGGTTTCCATAAGCTCAGCTGCTTGTAGAACCTGGTGTGGTCATCAAGTTGGGGGAGGTGGAGTTCCATAGAGTCGTGGAGGTGGGACACATGTTCACCAGGTTAATGTAGATTGTGGTTTAGTGCCAGTGCTGAGCCTGGAGTTACTCAGCAAAAGTCTCAGAACCCACTGAGGCCAGTTGCTGCCTGCCTGAGGCCTACCAACCCCTGAGAGTGTTCTAACAATAAATGTAACGTGAATGGGGCTGGCTGCTAACTGAGAAAGTGTGTCTGGTGACATAGAATTGGGTGGGATGGGGTTCCAGGGTGTAACCAGGATGGAGTAAGTGGAGTTCCCCAGTCCAAAGCAGATTCAAATTTGGCTGTGTAGTGGAGGGCTCAACACAGTAAAGATAGAGAACACTTGCCAGCTGCATGGAAAGTGGATTTTACACAGGAAGAATGGTACTGTCTCTCCAGTTCTTGCCCTGAAGCCACACATGATCTCTGTACGTCTTCGATGCCTCCAGGTCACTGTTTCTCTGCCAGAGCTCGGAGTGAGTGCCTGCAAGTAAGTGAGTTTGTATGTATCCTCTTTAAGAGGATATCTGGGTTTCCCTCAGCCTTCCATTCCATCTGGATGGTCAGAATCCCCAGTTTTTTATAGCCAGATGTTGAAGAATTTTTTTTCCCTGGCACTGGTACTTAGGGCTGGGGAACCTGGTGTGGGGCTGGGGTTTCTCACTCCTCCAGAGCAAATCTCCAAAGCTGAGATATCACTCCTGATTCACAACCACCACACAGTTTTGGGGCCACCCGTTTGTGTCTCTGTCCTTCCTACTAGTCTCAATGTGGCTTCTTTTTTATATTCTTAGTTATAAAACTTCAGCTAGGCTTCAAACAATTTTCCAGGCTAATTGTTCTATAATTTTGTTTGAATTTAATGTAGTCATGGATGGGGACAGCACAGCATTTACCTACTCCACCATCTTGGAACTTCTCCCAGTTTTGTTTTTATTTTTGTTTGCTTGATTTCCCCCCCCATTATTTTATCTTTAATCTACTACTATAATTATATTTAAAGTGAATTTCTTATAGAACACATTGGTTGGGTCATGGTTTCCCTTCTTTTTTCCCACTTTAATCCATTCTGTTAATCTTTCTTTAAATTGGTATCTTTAGAACATTCACTTTTAATGGATTTTCTGGAATGTTATGTTTTAAATCTGCCATTTAATTTTTTGATTTATGCTTGTTCCTTCTATTTATCATACCCCTGTTTCCTTTATCCTCTCTTCATATGAAATACTTAACTTTTTAAATTTGAATTTCATTTTGATTTATCTATAGATTGTATGTGTGTTTTAGTATATCTCTTTCTATAGTTTTTCTCATGGTTGCTTCAAAGATTATAAATACACATAACTTTTTTGCAGTTTACTAGTGTCAACATTTTGGCATTTTGAGTAGAACTGTAAATAATTTAACACCATTGGGTTTACTTCCTCTCTTGCCTTTATGATATAGTTTTCTTAAATATTACATTGGGAACTATTTAAGACAATGTTATAATTAACAGGAAAAGAATAGCATATTATATTTATCCATATATTTAGTCTTGGCATTACTTTTTTCTTTTCATTCTTATAGCTTATGTTTTGTTTTGTTTTTAATTATAATTTCCTATTTGTCTGAAGAATTTTTTAACCATTCTTTTAAAGTAGGTCTGCTGACTGTAAATACCAAATGCTTTCCTTCATTTGAGAATGCCTTTATTTCACCTTCATTCCTGAAGAATATTTTCACTGGATTTTGAATTCTGAGATGACAGCTTCTTCCTATAAGGACTTAAAAAATATGTCACTTTCTTATGGCCTTCATGATTTCTGATAAGAAATTTGTTGCTGTCCAAACTATTTTTCTCGTATAGGTAATGAATAATTTTATTCTGTCTGATTTTAAGATTATTTTTCTTGCCTTTAATTATCAAATGTTTGATTATATGTGTCTTGGCATAATGTATTGGGGTTTATTTTCTTTGCAGTTGGCTCAGACTCTTGAATCTACAGGTTTGTGTCATTCGTCAATTTGAGAAGTCTTTGGCCATATTTCTTCAAGTATTTTTTCAACTTTACTTTTTCTCCTCTTCTTCTGGGACATTAATGACAGAGATGTTATATTATTTGTTATTGTCTACAGATTCCCTCTTCCTCACTAAAAAAAATTAAAGATTTGAATAGCTATGAGTGAGTTCAAGGAAGAGTTAATCTTTATTTTATACAACATATAATTGCAGATATTTTTCCAAGTTAAATTATGACAGAAATGTAACCTTGGTTCCAAAATATAGGTAAAGGTAATACCAAAAAAGAAAACTATGGGTTCATTTTATTTATGAACATACATTCAGAGATTATAAATAAACTGCAAGCCTACTAAAGTCAACAATGTATTAAAAATAATGCATAAATATTGTATATGATTTCTTTACCTTAAATTTTAAAAAATCACATGATTATCTCAGTAGATTCAGAAAAGAAATCTATTTGCACAGCCACTCCTCACTTAATGACCTACTTGCTTAGTGACCACTTGGACTTATGACCAGCCCTCCAGCATAGGGAATTCTCTTTCTCAGTCTGTGTGAGTCTTGGGAATCCCCTTTCTCAGTTCTTGTCCATTCACCAGTCAGTTAGCATTCAATACATGGAGGATTTACAATCATGCAAGACTACTATGTATTTTGTTTATCAGTGTGGTGTTGAATGATATCTATTGAAAAATTTATATTCTATGGAAATACCATAAGACACTCACCTTTAAGCTCCTTGTTTATTGACCAATTCATTTAATGACCTAGTTGTAGGAACAGAATTTGGTCATTAGGTGAGTAGTGCCTATAATTAGAAACTATCCCATAACAAGAAGTTAAAAGGAACATCTTTAGTACAATAAAGCTTATAAAAATTATACACCAAACTTCATATTCAACTGGAAAACTTATACGTAGAGGAATAAACAAGAATGCCTCCAATCACTGTATTGCTCCACAAAGAATTGAAGGCTATGGCCAATATAATAAGAAATTTAGAATCAACCAAAGTGTCCTCTGATAGATGACTGGATAAAGAAGTTGTGGTACATTTACACAATGGAATACTACTCAGCAATAAGAAAAGATGAAACACAGCCATTTGTGACAACATGTATCTTCTCTCATTCTCTTGGTTGCCTTTCTGTTTTGTTAATGGTTTATTTTGTTGTGCAGAAGTTTTTAGTTTGATGTCATAAGGTGACCAGATTTTAACATTGGTAAAGTGGGACATCATTGACCAGGGGGGAGGGAGGTTCTTGATTAAAAATTTGGTCTATCTCCCGCCGTTCCCTAGCTTGTTGTGCATTCTTTCCAAAAATCAGGACTTTTTTAAAATGCCATGGGACGCGGGACAAATTGTTAAAAATCAGAACTGTCCCGCCAAAAGCAGGACATCTGGTCACCTTAATAGTACCATTTATTTATTTTTGTTTTTACCTCCTTTGCCTTTGAGGTAAAATTGATAAGATCTTTTCTAAAACCAAGGTCCATAAATTTAGTACCTATGTTTTCTTCTACGTAATTTATAGTTTCATGTCTTATATTTAGCTATTTGATATATTTTGAGTTAATTTTGGTGTATGGTGACAGCAGTCTAGCTTCATTCTTTTGCATGTTGCTTTCCAAATAATTGAAAAGGCTTTCTTTTTTTTTATTGTATGTTTTTTGCTCCTTTGTCAAAAATTATTTGCCATATATGTAGGGGTTTATTTCTGGGTTCTCAATTCTGTTCCATTGGTCTGTATGTCTGTTTTTGTTTTTGGTTTTTCTTTTCCTAATACTATGCTGTTTTGATTATTGTCTCTTTGTAGCATAATTTGAAGCCAGAGAATATTGTATCTCCGGCCTTGTTCTTTTTTTCTCAGGATTGCTTTGTCTATGTGGGGTCTTTTGTGATTCCATACAAATTTGATAGTTTTTTTTGTTCTACGTCTTTAAAATAAGGCACAGGAATTTAAAACAAAAAGGTGTACTGATACAGGAATTCAACACATTATACAGTTTAACTATAGGGCATATATATATGGCAACTTGGTACAATATGGTGGTGACAGTAAAATCAGTGGAGAAGAAAGATTAACTATGAAATACATGGTATAGCTAAAACTGGCTCACTTTAAGCAGAAGAGTAGTTTCATTTTAACATCATGCCATTTACAAAGGTGAATGGCAGGTGGATTAAAAGCTAAATGTAAAAGATAAAACTGTAATACTAATTAAAAATCCAGACATAAATTGAAAGTATGTCTAAAATGTTTATGAAACAGCAAAGTTAATGTGGCTTAATATGAGGAAGTACAAAGTTTCAGGGGGAAATAAGAGGAAATGAAGTGAAAGTGATAAATGAGGGCAGATAAGAATGACATTATATATATTTGAATACTTGAATTTGAAATAGTAGTCTTTGTGGAGGAGTTCTTATAGAAATTAAATACAAGTAATTCTACTACTGGTTAAGTTTCACAGGAGAAAAAACCAGTACACAGATACATAAATCAAGTACAAGAATTTTTTTTTTAACTGTGTGTGTTTAAAGCTGAGGACTAGAAGACAATTTAGGAATTTCTCAGTAAGAAATTGACAAGTAAAACCCTTTCAACAGAGCAATGAAAAGATAGATGTATATATGGCTTCTAAATAGTAGTGTGAGAAACAAAGAAGAAACAGAATGAGATAGATTGCACATTGCTATATATATAAAATTAAAAAATATATATATCAAAGGCAATACTATTTTTCAAAGATCCATAAATATTCAAGAATATGGATTATGTACAATAGGTGTCATGAGGAGGCATGAGAATAAAATAGAGATTGTGGATGTAAAAGAAATATAAGTACATTTTTAGAAAGAGAAAAGGTTTATGGAGAGGCTAAAAAAAATCACATAAAATATTACAGTCCTTCAGAAAAAACACCACCCTATTTTTACTCCTTAAAAAAAAGGGGGGGGAAGCCAGGATGGCTCAGTGGGTTAAGCGCTCACTTTGCAGCGCTGAGGACCAGGGATCGAATCCCGGCCCCGGCCCGTGCGGAACCATATGCTGAACTGGGAGCTCCCCCAGTTCAGGTCTCTCTCTGTCTCTGTCTCTCTATCTCTCTCTCTCTGTCAAAAATAAATAAATTTTTTTTTTTTTAAAAAGCTGTTTTTATTTATTACAGGAAATTTAAAACAATATAGCAAATCATGATGTAGCCATTACCCAGCTTCCAAAATCATAAACTCATGGCCAATCTGGCATTTATACCTTCATCAATTTTTCTCCCTTTCTTTTATTTTTTTGCATTTTAAATCAGCCTTTTTGATATAATTTATGTATATAACTAAATGGTTCCATCTTAAGTGTGCATTTTGATGTATTTTGAATCTAATCACCACTTCAGTGAAGTTATATAATATTCCATCATTCAAAAAAAAAAAGATCCCACAGAGCAACATTTCAATCAATCTCTCATCACTACCCACAGGCAAACACTAATCTGTCTTCTGTTAATATAGATTAGGTTTGTCTTCTCTAATTTTATTCCCATAGGACCATGAAATTTTCATTGTGTTCATGTTTTCCTTTAAATTCTTGAAAGTACTTATAATATTTGTTTTAAAGTGTTTTCTGCTAATTTCAACACATACATAATTTCTAGATTTTTTTCTAATGTCTGATTTTATTCCTGAATGGAGGTCACATTTTCTGCTTCTCTATGTGTCTAGTAATTCTTGATTGAATGTGAGACATTGTAATGCTACTTTTTGAATGTTTGAATTTTATTGTACTTATACAGTGTAGGGCTTTATTCTGGCAGGCCCATTAATTTATTTCTGGATCAGCTTGGTCCTTTGAGGATCATTTTTAGGCTTTTAAAGAATGGTTTGAAGCCTTTACTTTAGGGTGATTTTAGCCTAACTCCTAAGGCATGACCTTCCTGTGGTCTCTATGGAATTATCTAAGAATTTAATGATATCCCTCATCCGTTGGAATGAAATTTAAATGTTTCCTAGTCCTGCGTGAGCCCTGGTTGCTATTTAGTTTATAATTTCCTGGTAATTTATTATTCCTTAGTAGTTATTCTTTTATTAAGTCTTGTATAATTTCACCCTATGCATGTATATGAATAGATTAGTATTCATACAAAACTCAAGGATATCCATTTCCAGATTTCTCAGCTTAGCTCCCTTCTTTCAAGTACACCAACTTGCATATTCCAGCCACTTCAGACTCTCAAAACATGGAGCTCAGTTTTCTCAACTCAGCATGAACTCTTCGCTCTACTAAGAAACCCATCCCCTATAGCTTTATGTTCTAGAGTATGTCTTAAGGCAGAAAGCAAAAGTAGTTGTTGGGCTTACTTCATTTTTATCTCTTCTCTAGGGTCACAGTCTGTATTTGTTTTATATATTTTGACCAATAAATATATATTTGACCAAAATATATATTTTATATATTTTCTAGTTATTAATATGAGAGAGCTAGGCAGATATCACTTATCGTATCATAGCCCAAATCAGTACCGGTATGTTAAAAATCTCAGATAGCAAGCTTTTTAAGAGGAAATTAAGTCTGTAGCAAGGGGCAATGGTATATGTTCTTTTGCTTCCTCCATTATTTTTACCTGTATAGCATTAATGATAATTTAGGATTGTGCTAGGGTTTAAACTTCTCTTATAATATTTTGAAGCAAATTTCAGGCATACAAAGGGTGTCCCAAAATTCACGCAAGATTTGAATTTTGCATCATTTGTTCAGTAAAGTGTTGTCAACGAAAAAAAAAAAGACAGCATGACAGTGTGACAGCTGACAGTTCAAGGTTATTAAAGATGAAGCACTACATGAAAGAAAAATGCATTTTCATTGTTGAGCAATGAAATTTTACAATTTTTAATTATAAACCAGTGTTTTCTATAAAAAATTACTTCTTGCATGAATTTTGGGGCACCCTTTATTATTTGTAAATATTCTACAACTGTAAAATATACTTTTAAAAGACATGCACTATTTTACTTTATTTTTATTTTTAAAGATTTATTTTTTATTGTTTGAGAGAAGGTGAGAGATGAGAGAAAGAAGGAGAAAGAGAGAGAGAGAGAGAAGGGAGAGGGCCCAGAGCTGTCTACACAGTTGCACATCACTAGCTGTGACATGATTTCCTTCCACACAGGTGGATGTGGAGCTGCAAGGGGTGGAAATTGATTGGGGGCCTCCTTCATGGAAGGCAAAAAGCTTTGCCTCTGAGCCATCCCCATGGTTACCAGTTGTACTGAGGTTTAGTATATGGAATTCATATGGGCCAGGGCCAGGAAACTGAACCCCACATCCCACGATGGTGAGACAAGAGCTCAACTGCTGAGCCATCCTGACATCCTCCAGGTAAGAAAATTATTTAAAAAATGAAAATTCTACTACCATAACTAAAAACATTCAGCAATAGTCATAATTTATCATCAAGTATCCAGTGCTTAAATTTCTAGTTGCTTAAAAATTTTAAATTAAATTATTATAGGATTGAAAAAAATCAGTATTCAAACAAGATGGAAAAATTGTAATTGTTTATGCGTATTTCATGTTAACTCTGTGTTTCTTTTGTGTTCTTCATAAAATACATTGATTTTAAAGAAACTGAGTGTTTGTCCTGAACAGCATTCTAGAGTTCATATTTTTCTGTTTGCATTCCTTATGGTGGTGTTTCACATGGTCCTTAATTAAATGCTCCCCATTAGTAGTTAGAGAAAGAAGTGACAATTTACATAAATTTATGTTCCCAATCATGAAGATGTTGTCTCTCTCCATTTTTAAGGTTTTACTATCTTCCTCAATGCCTTATGTTTTTGTTTTGCTTTATTTTAGTTAATTGAACATTTCTTGCTTTATATTTTGCCTCCTCATAGTTTTTCTCTTGCTGTTATGTCTACTCTACATTTTAACTTCCTGTATTTAGCCAAATCACTGTTGGCCTTACAGTTATTGGGCAAACCTCACCATGCAGATTCCTCTGCAGGATACAGAGGAATGGCTATATAATACATTGATACTCTGGTTATCGCATGAAAATTCTTTCTGAAAGAACCCAAGTGGACAGGAATGCCAAATAATTATAGAACACATAGTACAAGTGTCTCTGTGCCTGCATGACTCCTGTGAATTTTGCTTGTGATATGTGTTCTTTTAACACTTATTAGGATCTTTTAGTTGTTGAGATACAGAATTAACAGGTTCATTATGAACATCTGAGAGGTGTTTCTTAAGTTTCATCTTTAGTTTCAGTTCAATTCAATCTGCTGGAAAAGCCCTAAGGTTTAAGTCTGAAGCTCTGGAGTCAGTCTCTAGATCCTGTCCCAAGGCTTGGTGAATCACAGCTACCTGAACCTTTGTTTCCTTATCTTTAAAGCAAAGATAATAATATATATTTGGAACAACTCATAAAATTGTACTGTAAAGAATAAATGGGTTGATATTTTTGAAATTGCTTTATAACAGTGCTTTTTAATAGAAATATATGAGCCACAAAAGTAATTTAAACTTCTCTAAGACACATTAAGTAAAAGTTGGAGGAATCCAGTGAATTTAATTTTAATAATACATTTTATTTAATCTGGCATAACCAAAATATTATTCTAACATGTGACCAATGTGAAAAAAATATTAAGGAAATGTTTTATGTTTTTATACTAAGTTTATGAAATTTAGTGTATTTCATATTATGCTTATAGAACATCACAATTTGAATACTAAATTTTCATCAGAAATACTTCATCTGAATTTGGATTATGTATTTATACTTGATTAAGTAGATATACCTAAAAATTTTCTGAAGCTTCAAAAGGTTTTTAATCACTGAATCTAGTATTGGTTTTTATTTTATTTTATATATATATTTAAACACAATCATTGTTTTTACTGTCTTTGCTTTATGAGTTTTTTTCACCAAGAAAATAAGAAAGAAAAACTCACACTTTTTTACCCACAAAAATGTAGGAAAGAAAAATATAATAATTCTATCAAATAGTAAAGTATTAGTTTTTAAATTAAAATTAGTTAAAATGAAATAAATTAGAAATTCATCTCCTTAATCATATCAGCCAAATTTCAAGTGCTCAGTATCCATATGTGGTTAGTGGCTACCATATTGGATAGTGTCACTGTATAAACTATTGAGCTTTTATTTATCTGATGGCTTTCACAAAAGTTCTCAAATCTCGGTTGGATGCTACAGACTTTATTTCACGTTGGGCCTCCAAATAGAAGAAACACATTCTTTTGCTTTGATGTACAAAAAAATTTCCCAAGGAAAAAAATATCCCAGCATTCCTAACAACTGGATAACACATTTCTTTTATTTCAGAAATCAGAGTTTATGGTGTCTAAGAGTCACTTTACAGCCTGAAAAATAAATACCACTTTAGAACTGGAGAAAACATGACCAAAATAGACTTTTTAAAGAGTTGAAAAATCGATTCCCAGTCGTTATGCAATCTGGAATACATGAAACCATTAGTACAGGAAGGCCAAAGTGAGGTCAGGATCTAATCTGAGCCATGGGTAATTGAGCTCCCATATGACTAGTGTTTTATCAAGAGTGAACTATAGTTCCTGGTGAGGCCAAATCCATCATCTCAGGGTAAGGAGCATCAGAGTAGGTTACCTTTTGTGTCTGGGATCTGTTAGCAGAAGTGTTTCAGGGCATTGAGGCAATGCCAAAAGACATCAAACCACAAGCACTTAAAAAAAATTCATCACAGAATTTAATGTATTTCTCTTATTGTGATCTGAATAATAGAATAGGAACTTTTCTCAGTTTTTCTTTACCTCTGCCTCAAAGAACCCATTGCATTCAATCAAGTTGGACTGTTTTAACAAATATCTAGCACTATGTCCCAGAAATTGTGCTAAGCACTTTACTAATTAGCAAATTTAATTTTTACAACAAGCTTATAAGGTTGATGTTGTTGTAATCTGCACATTACAGGTGAGTAAACTGAGGCAGAGAGAGGTTAAATAACTTGCATAAAGTTATACTGCTCATCAGTAGTGGAATGGGATCTGAATCCAGGAAATTTACGTTTTGAGCAATTAGTAAAACTCATGGTTTATGCTACTACTGAATGTGGATCAGGGGCTAAACTTCCAAGCCCAGACCAGAGACTGAACCTTGCACCAGTCACTAGAAATTGAGATGTCACCTTTCCTAATTAACTATGAAATCAGAGAGGAGCTTAGAAATCATCTGCCTCTATGACTGTGAACCTCTCCTGTAGATTATCCTCAATCTTGATGGTCTTTAGTGAAATTCTACTTCCTCCTTCAAGGCTCAGCTCAAAACAAATCTTTTCTATAGGGTTTCTTAAGTCTCCAGAGCCAAAATTATTCCCCTTTTTATTTCTCCCAACTTCTTATTTAATCTTGGGTATTGTAGTGTTTTTGGAAACTGCTTTGAATTATAGCACTGTTGCCTCTCCTTTCCTAGCCTGGAAGTCTCTAGAGGATAGAAAGTGCATATTATGCATTTTTGTATTTTCCATAGCACCTAGTATGAAGCCTTTCACATGTTAGAACTCCTCAGTAAATATTTATCACTAATTCATTACTATTTATATACTTCTAATTTGAATAGACATATAATGTAATATCTTAGAAAATGCATTTGAATTCTAAACTTAGTTTAGTCACCAGTAGCTATATGTAGCTGAGCAATTTACTTCAACCTGTCCTCACCTTAGTTGTCTGTAATTGGATGAGATGATCTCTAAGGCCTCATGAAATTCACGGACTAGGCTATTGTTTACTCTGAATTTATGTACACAAAAGGTTTTTGAACAAACCCCTAAAGGGTGTGTCATATATTCTGAGATTACTCCTGGGCTAGGGGATGAGGTACTTCTAAATAGGAACATAAGAGTGGGGCCAGCAGAAGCAGCCCCTTGAGACAGGCCAAGGCTGGCTAGTTGGTTATGTTTTAAAATGCCAGCCTGGTTAACATCCTAGATCTTTAAGGAAAGGGCCCTACATCGAGTGGTGGATATAGTAGAAGACAATTTCAGCAAACAGATGAGATGGTTCTTTCTTTAGTGCCCTTAACATAGGCTTCCCTCAAGGACACCCTAGATCTAGCATGAAGATAAGAAGTAAGCACATACAAGTGATAAGGTGCTCAAGAAACAAACAAACAAACCATAAGTGTTGGTTAAGAAATGAAGAAATTCGGACCTTTCAACATTGTTGGTGGGAATGTAAAATGGTATAGCTACTATGAAAAACAGTATGGAGGTTCCTTAAAAAATTAAAAATAGAACTACCATGTGATCCATCAATCCCACTTCTGGGTATATATTCTAAAAAGTTAAGATTGGGATCTTAAAGACATATCTGTGTTCCTATGTTTGTTGCAGCAGCATTCACAATAGCCAAGATATAAAAACAAATCAAATTTCTATCAACAGATGAAAAGATTTAAAAATGTGGTGTATCTATACACAAGGCAACATTAATGTTATCAGCCTTTAGAAAAGCAAATCCTGCTATTTGTGACAACATGGATAAACCTCGAGGGCATTATGCTAAGTGAAATAAGCCAGTCACAGAAGGACAAATATTGCATGATGAATATGAGGTACCTAAAGTAGTCAATCTCATAGTAGCAGAGCATAGTGGTTACTAGGGGCTAGAGAATGAGGGAAATGGCGCATTGTTGTTAAATTGGTATAAGGTTCCAGTTGTGTAAGATGCATGAACTCTAGGCAGGTGCTATACAACTTAGTTCTCATAGTCAGCCATACTGTATTGTGCACTCATAAATTTGTTACAAGGGTAGTTCTCATGCTAAGTGTTCTTACCACAACAAACAGACCAAACAAACAAAAAACAAAAGGACACAAGAAAACTTTTGGAAGTGATGAATATGCTGATGGTTTCATGGGTCTATGCATATGACCAAATTCATTACATTATATACATTAAATATGTACAGGTTTTTGTATATCAATTATACCTCAATAAAATAGTAAATAAAATAAAAAAGTAACTTATAAACTGCAACCTAAGAATAAAAATATTTTAAATTCATAAAAAATAAAAATTGGGTCTGGCTGAATCCCTCACTTAGAATTACATTCAACTTTAAGAATAAAGAAGAGGGGTTAGAAGGCAGGAAATAGTGACACAGAAGATTAAATATTTGGCTGTGTCAAATAGTGTCAAAGTTCCTAAATGTCAAATGAAGTAGACTCTCCATTAACTGGAACTCAAGTAACTGGCACTCTCAAGCAACCGTCCTTACTCAACCAGCAAAAACCGGAAGGTAGAACTTGGGTAAGTCACTTTACATCCTCACTGGATCTTAGTAACAGCATTTGCAAAAAGAAGAGATTTATAGTAAATGATTTCAAAAGCTCTTTCAGCTGGACAAAAACTCTATGATAATTAACTTCTCCCATTAGACTATAAACAGTTGGAAGACAGGGGCTGTGTTTTACACATGTTTATAGGCCCAGGTGCCAGTGAAGTGCCAGGCACGTATTGGGGTCTCAATAAATGTTGGTTCAATTGAACATAATATATGAGGAAGCAAGAGATGAGAGCCAGAAAGTTTAAAAAGTGAAAACAAGCCTTTTTAAGTCTTAGTAGATTAAAAAAAAAAAAAAAAAAAAAGCTAAGAGACCATTCTGCTAACAGATAAACACTCAAGCTGAAGCACATTCCACTACCTGGGCAAGTTGGAACCCCCAAATTGGGCAAAGGTCTTGGAAAAAATTTATTGATTATAAAGTAAGAGAACGGTGATAAATTACAAAAAGTAATTCAAATCAAAATTGAAGCATAACTTTAAGCCTTGACATATAATAATACATTAAAAGTTGATAAAAATTGCCAATCAACCATATCAAAATTACAACTAAACTACAGAACAGTCATTATTAAAAATCACCTGAGGTCTTCCTGAACAGAAGTCGACTACTTAAGGAGATATAGAAGAATCCAAGTTAAGGCTGGTAGGAGGGGCAGACAGGTAGAACCAGCTAGTCCCACACTTCTGTGTGATGGTTAAAAATTGGTAGGAATGTTTTGGTTGCAGAGGTCCCCCCTGAGAAGCGAGGTGTCCCAGCCCCATACCAGGCTTCTCAGCCTAGAGTTCCAGTGCCCAGAAAAGATGTCCGTACAACTTTTGGCTATGAAAATTAGTAGAGATTGTGGCTCAGTGAGACAGAGAGTAGATGGAATCCCAGGTGTTCCTTTTGAAGCACCCCTACACAGACATACTCACTAATGAACTCATCGGCTCTGAGTTCCAGAAGCACGTGGGAGGAACTGAATTGTCATGCTTCAAAGTGAGGGCTGGAGGGGAAGCTTTCTTCCAGACAGAAGTGCTGGCAGAAGGTATTATTTCTTTGATGAGCTGCCTCCTCTATCCCAGTGTGCAGAAACAGGCAGACACCAAATCGGAGTCTTCATCAACCTTAATAACACTGTTTATCCTGCCCTAGTGATTCCTTGAGACCCTACCCCACTCAAACTGTGAGCCCACCTGGCAGCTCCCAGTGGGTTTTTCATATAAACAGTCTATCTTGGCTCATGCTAAATATTTCAAAGGTTCATAAGTTCAAACAAGTAGCAACAGGCCTCAGCATGTTCCATACTTCTTGCTAAGCAGCCCTAAGCCTGGCACTAGGAGAAGCTGGCCTCAGTCAACAACTTAGCCTCTCACAGACACCTCTATGCACAGCATGGGTGGCAGCCATTGCAGAACACTTTGTGGCTCATTTCAGGTAGCCCGAGGAAGGGCACAGCCAGAAGCTGAACTTGGCATGTGATAGGGCCCCTCCCAGGAGTTCGTGGGGCTGGCACACTCAGTAGCTGGCTTAAGAATGCCTGGAGTACCATTCAGCCACCTTTAAAGATAATACACCCAAAGGGCAGGCACCAGAGCAAGCACTGCTAAAGTGAATCCTGCTCCATAGGTTCAGCCCCTGCACAATAGCTCCTCCAGGGTGGTCAAGGCCAGTTCTTACAACCAATCACCTCAGGGGTCAATGTCTCCCATTGGTATTCAAACAGAAGCCAGGGCTCAACTATAGCAGGAGTGCATACACAACTCACAAAAGGCACACACTTTCAGCATCCAGCATAGGTGACATGGGAGATGGTGCCACTGGGTCCCCCAGAACACATATACTATATAAGACAGGAAGATGTAGCAGCCCTGCCTAAAAATGCATGGGGACAAACACAGGAAGGCAGCCAAAAAGGGGGAACAAAGAAACATATCCCAAATACTAAAATAACAAAGCAAAGTTTCAAAAAAAGAACTAAACAAAGTGGAGATCAACAATCTTCTAGAAGAGAGTTCAATAATGGCTATAAGGGTAATCAATATTATAAAAGGCAGAGTAGATGAACTCAGTGATAACTTTAACAAAGAGATAAGAAACATAAAAATGAAAATATAAAACATGTAAAAGAACCAGTCAGGAATGAATAATACTATAACTAAAGCAAAGAATATATTACAGGGAATCAATAGTAGATTAGATCAAGCAGAGAATAGAGTCAGCAATTTGGAAGATAATATAGCAGAAAACATCCAATCAGAACAGCAAAAAGAAAAAAGAATCTGCCAAATGAGGGTAGTTTAACAGGCCTCTGAGACAACATCAAGCATACCAACATTTGTATCATATAGATAACAGAAGGAGCAGAGGGAGAGCAAGAAATTGAAAATGTATTTGAAGAAATGATGATGGAAAACTTTTCTAACCTGGGAAAGAAAATAAATATACAAGCCCAGGAAGTACAAAGTCTCAAACAAGATGAACCCAAA